>BQNB010002024.1:41642-129993 GCA_026074375.1 Tanacetum coccineum | reverse complement strand
TCCAAGACTACCCTTGATTCTAAAGCTTCAGCAAGCATCACATTCTGTTTAAACCATGCTGAATTCCTTGGCCTTTTAGGTTTAGTACACAGTCTTGCCATATGGCCTTCCTCTTGACAGCTGTAGCAATAAATAACCTTTTCCTGACCTGATGTGTTAGTTCTGCCATTTCTGTTAACCCCTATGCATGTAGCATTACTCCTAGCACCACTACTTGCATACCCTTAAGTCTGTCTTCCCTGAACTGTTTGGACCGTAACTCTTCCATCTTGGATAGTTGCCTGATTCTTTAGGTTAGCCGAGGTTCTAAGCTGGTTTTTGGTTGGTGGGTATCGAGAAGTAAATGTTGTGCTAATGAAAGCCATTGCCTTGTTGAGACTGGCAATTAGATCATCAAAAGGTAGAAATGCTGGGACAACAAGTCTTGAATCCATTTGTGGAAATGATACTTGTGGTAGATGATGAATATTAGGTGCTTGGTAGGATTGATGATGAACCACTGATGAATGGTTAGCAACCAGTGCCTGCTAAGATCGTTGCTGAACCATGGGTACATCATTCAATTGCTGTGATGCAATAGGTAAGACTTGTTTCTGAGCAAAAGGTGTAAGCTCTTGATGATACTGAGTCTGATTGGTGTAAGATGGAGAAAAGTTGTATGTGTTAGCCACCAATGCAAGAGGATTCAGAAATGGTTCCTTCATTGTACGCACTTCATTTGCATGAGCTTCGTGTTGTCTCAAATAAGCATACAAGTGGTCAAAATTGGTGTTAACTTCACATCCGTAACAAACTTGCTCCATTCAGGCTGAAGATGATTGATAAACTTTGTATTAACTTGGATTGGTTTCATGGTCATTCCAATCGTATGCATGTCATTTATCAGCTGTACAAACCTCAAGTAATACGAGTGAATTGTCTCTCCAGGCACTGAGGTAAACATGTCAAACTCATCATACAGCTTCGACTCTCTTTCCTCCAACGAGATTTTTGAATCTTCAATTAGTAACTTAACTCTATCCCAAATGTGTTTAGCCTATTCATGATGATTTACTAGATTATAAATATCTTATGGCAGGCCTTGTAGAACAATGTTTGTTGCTTTTATGTCACAAGCTTCATGAAGCTTTTCAACATCTGTGTGTTCATCATATCTTCTAGCTCTAACAATTGTAGATGTAGTTAATGTTCCGGTATCTGTAACTGTTCCATATTGGAAAGGTTTATTGATGAGTGAGTCAACGAGTACCTTACCGCTTTCCTTACCTTTGATGTAGAGTAGCATACGGCTTACCCATGAACTATACTGCGTCTTATCAAGCATAGGGGCGATTATTAGCCCCTGCTACAATTACATTCTCGGCCAATGACAAACTCATCTTGAAATGATTGTTGTGTGAAAAGATATAAATAGATCGTTCAGTGATAAGTGGTTGTTGTGTTGTTGTTGAAAGTTATTAAGATTGGTTCGTGTTTTAGTTTAAGTCCTTGAATGTACAATGGAATTTCGCGGGATTTTACAAATCTTGATTAAACTATGAAAATAAGTGTATATTTTGCGGGATTTTACAAATCACATAATAAACCGCGAAATGTGAATGATGTATATTTCACAGGTATATTTCGTCTGAATACAAGAGCTGTATATTTCGTGGAAACAAACCAAAACTTGTATATTTCGCGGTAATAAAAGATGTATATTTCGCGGAAACAAATACTTGTATATTTGGGCGAAACAAACCAAAACCTGTATATTTAGTGGAAATAAAAAATGTATATTTTGTGGAAACAAAGATCTGTATATTTCACGAAAACAAACCAAAACTTTTATATTTCGCGGAAATAAAAGATGTATATTTCCCTGAAATAAAAAACCTGTATATTTCGCGTCCTTCAAAGCATATTTCGCAGGTACGAATACTTCCGAAACCAAACCCAAAAATCACTTAAAACACAATTTTTAACGTTTTTTCTTGATTCTTTTTGCAAAACTAAGTATCCCTATGATAGATCTATCATAAAAAACATAACTTTAAGGTTTTTGACAATAAAAACTTATAGTTTAATTATTTCAAATAGTTAGCCCAAAAACACCCAAAAATTTCAAATTTTAGCAAAAAAAATCGCACATAAACACACTAAATCACCTCATTGCGACTGATACTAATTGTATGATATTAAATTACACAATCTAAACAAGTATAGAAAGAAAGAAATCTAGAGAGAGAAAGAGGTTGGAACACTTCTAAAGAGAGAATGTGACAATCCGTCAAAGTTCAGGTCGTTATTTTATTCTCGTGTATTAATTATAATTTTCATTTTTATATTGAGATATAAACTCACGACTAATCGGGAAGAAATTGGGGCCTACAATTGTCATTTACGCGACGTTTATGAAGAACCGACGAATTCTACGTTATGTATCGACGTTTACATTTCCAAAATGCCGTTGAAATATTTTTGTTGTATTCGTTTTTACTTCATGGTTTCGCCTTAACTCTCGTTTTATTTTATGTTTATACCCGATAGCCTCAAAACTACCTACCTATCTTAAAAATTTTACCCTAAATAGTAAAGTTTATAAATTTTAAACATAAAATTTCAGCACCACCACCTCATAAGAGGCGTGGCACAAGGAGAAGAAGAATAGGACATTTGTCCTAGTCCACTTGCATGTGGGATTCTTATAAAACTTACTCTTCTATCTCATCTCTTCATAAGTTACAAAGAAATTTCACACACCTCTCTTGTTCCCTCTCCCTTGCCGAATTCATCACACCACCACCATACCATTTCCATCAAATTTTTACTAACCAAATAATAACTACACATGTTACAATGATTACCTTATAAAATGAAGATGTTTTGAAGCAATTTCAAGGGTTTTAAGCAAGGTTTTATTCAAGTTTGGGGCTGGAAAAATGGAGTTTTTATAAAGCTTGTGGGTTGATAAAAAGGGTATTCAAAAATATATGGAGTATTGTTTTTGGGTGTTAATTTCATCATTTTCATCATATTTGTTGGTATAATCTCTACTTATTTTTATTGTTCTTGTATTTTCCATTCCAATGTATATGTAAATGTATTGTATTTTGATGATCAAGTAATAAAAAGTAGCATGCATGTGTAGATCTAGGTAAGAAATGACTAAATCAACTATTAAAACTTGCTAGAAATCATTGAAAATTTAAGGCTGTTGTTAACAGTAAGTTCTGGATTTTTACATAAGTATTAGACTTGATTTGATTTACCTAGGTTGTAGAGAATTGAGTGATGATCATGTGGCTAATTGGATACTCAATGGAAAGTGAAAATTGATCAAGTTATGACCATTTTACCAAAAGACATCAAATCTGACCTTGCTAGACAGAACGTATAAAAAGTCATGATTGCGTACTGAGTTGGTTAAAAACCTAAAACTATGAGACCTAGATAAAATCATGTAGGTTCTGTACCAATTGGATGATCAACCAATTCATTATGGTTTGAAAATGACATCAAAAATGGTGAAAGTGAATTTTCAGCCAAAAATGCCAACTTGACCTTTGTATAATGAAGTGACCTTAATTATATATTTACTTAAAATAAGTATAAAAATGACTTATAATTTATAATGTACATTTAAAAATGAAACTAGGAATATAAATTTTATAAGTATATCATTTATGGTTTGAAAGATACAACTATTTTTGCAAGCATAAACATATAAAACTTTTTACGTCTATATCAATACTAAAATTTGTAGAGCATTTTTGCGACTAAAACCCGAGATGGTAGGACCCACTTTTGGGAATTTTTGTATGATGAACCTACTGATAATAAACTTAACACGACATCGAGAACCCAAAAATTTACTATAAACTCATAAACAAGCTTAAAATTGACTATATGACCATATTGGGCCATTAGGCCCAATGTATATGAATAAAAATGGACTAAATTACTTAATGGACTCATAAATGGGCATATTGGGCCTTTGGACTAAAATTGGTAACAACTAGTGAAAAATGAGCTAATTTAGTACATGTTAAACACATAGAAGACTATGAGAATAAAACTTGGGGAATTATAAATTGTTGATCATCATATAAGATACATGTAAATAATATACATATTTAAAGTTTTGAATATAATTTTATCGTCTAGAAGCCTAAACCCGTTACAATTTTGTATAGGTCTCCTATTCGGTGATTGACGCGCCTACTTTCAATTGTACTCATCGATATTCTCCTCCGACATCACTAAGTGAGTTCATAGCCTCGCATTTTTACACTTTAATTGTTTTATAAACCCGCGAGGGAGATAACATGCTTGTTTTTAAAATAGAACACAAGGGACCCGAATGTATGCTAGTAGCCTTGTAAAACCTAAAAATCTCAACAAGTGTAAAATTACCAAAATACCCCTAATGCAAGAAAATTTCATAAAAGCATGCATAAATTTCATTTTAATTCTAGAAATTATGAAAATACAACATATGACAATTATGAAATTTATGTAAGATTAAAATACCTTATATTATATAAGAAAAATAATTAATATTAAGTATAGATATTTATGCCGAAATTTTATGTATTTATTTATTTATAACTTTACAAATTAAATCAAAATAAAATAGGATAATTATAAAATAAATTAGGCAAGATAAAAAAAATCAGATTTAGTCTTTTGAAAGCCCCAAAATTCGGCCAAGAATCCCCATTATAATTCTTTATACATTTTTAAATTGTTAAACCCTAAAAACAAATAAGCCAAAACCCTAAAATACAAAAGTGGCAGAACAAAGATTTTTCAAGGGCAAGGACGATTTTTCTAGGATGTTTTGGAGGACAAGGAAGGTGGGAAAAATATTGGAAAGATTGTTTAAGGCTTGGTTCGATCGTGGGAATTTATTTAGTTCGAAAAACAAATTCGTGTATCAATAATTCGAAAAATCACCAAGGATCATCAAGGGTATTTTTGTATCTCATTTTTCATCATATTAATTCGTTCTATGCTTAAGAAAAATTATCATGCATGTTATTTTGGTTGAAATAATTAAAACATGTTCGAAACCCTAATTTTTAGCTAGTTATGTAATCGGTATTTAAAATATTTGTAAAATTTATTTTATATTTTTATAAGGTTGTTCATATCACATATAACGCAGATAAATTGTTGGAAAAATTTAGAAGTGATTAGAATAATTATTGGGGATTTAATGGTGTTTGCCGAATTCGAATAAAGGGGAAAAAGGAAAGAAAATGATTAAAATGAATTAGGGTTAGGGTTTTACTATTTTTTCCAAGTGTAATTAAAGCAATGATTGGATATAATTATCGTTTGTGCTTGGGAAATATTCAAATAGGGTTTTAGTGATTTATTGTACCCGATTTGGTTATTCAAAAGTATAATAGGACTTTTTTTGTAATTTCTGAAACTATGGGTCTATTTTAGACATGTTATGATATTTTAATATTTTCCCTGTATCAAATAATTTGGGGTATAAAATGTTCATTTTTGATATTATTTTGGATTTAAAATGGTTAATTACATATATAAGTAATTAGAAAGTTAATTAATTAAAAATAGAATCGGACTAAAATAGTAAATTCTGAAAGTGGAAGGTTTGGTTAGTATTTAATGTATAAAGTATAAATTTGTCATATTTGAATCTATAAGGGCTTGTTTGTAATTATGGATAATTAAAGATAATGTTTAAGTAATTAATAAACCAAAAGGACTAAATATGTAAATTATGTAAAATTAAGGGTTTGACTTGTAAATACATAAAATGAAAGGTATAATCTGAATTAAATATGAAACTTTGATATTTACACTTTTAACCTTGAAAATTATTGATTTTGCATATTAAACCCTAAAATATGGAAAGTTGTTATATTTAACCCTAAACTTGTAAGGTTGGCATATTAAGTCCCTAAGCTATTCAAAATACTTAATAGAATCTAAATTGATGAATATTACTAAAAATGGAAAGTTACTAAAAATAGAAAGTTACTAAAAATGGAAAGTTACTAAAAATGGAAAGTTACTAAAAATGGAAAGTTACTAAAAATGGAAAGTTACTAAAAATGGAAAGTAAAACTTAAATGAATGGTTTGTAAATTCCTATACATGAGTTCAATCATTTCTTTAGGTTCGGTCAAGAGGGAGTGATTTTGATTTCCTGTGGTGTTTTCTTTGATATTGCTTTGCTTCGGAATAAGGTACAGATATTCTGACCTTATCGTTAAGGTTTCTCATGACATATTCCTCTCTATCTTTGATTTCTTATGTGATTTGCTACATTTGCTCTAAGCCTTTTATCTTGGCTTTCTTATATGATCTGTCATTATGTTCTATTTGAACCCTGCTATGCTACCTTTGATATTTGAACCTTGTTGGATATTTTGGACCTTTGATATTGAACCTTTTGACATTGAACCTTTGCTATGATCCCTTTTGAAATGAACTCTGATAATGACTTTGCTTTGAACCCTTCTGTTTGAGAACCATCCACATTTGTTTCCTAGCCATGAAGGTAACATGGCCGTGTCATTGATGCACCTTTGGCATGACTCATGTGTGAGTGAGTGATTTCTCATACCGTCCCCCATTTGATATTATATGTGCACGATGAAGATTATTATTTGTTTAAGGGGCATTACAATTTATGGTATCAGAGCAGCCAGGTTAATCATGACGAGGTCTTATGACCTTAGAGCTTAGGCTATGACCTGTGAGGATTGGGTAGACATTAGTTCCTTCTGCGTAATCTCTTCCGTAACCTATGCTATTTTTCGTTTGCTATCGTTTTCCGTCGAATCGTTCAGATGGTGACCAACCCGTAAGAAACTTTAATAAATGACTCCTACCACCATTAATCGAACTATAATCATTATCAACCCCCAATGTAAGAAACCAATATGCTTATTGACCATACTGAATATGGTAATAACTGCCCTCTACTTTTGATGATCGTAATTCGTCCTGGCGAATTTACTTCCCTATCCAAATGCTCCGACTTTGATGTGATTCTTGGCATGGATTGGTTTGGCTTCTCATCGAGCTAACAATTGGCTGCTATCTATGGTAACTGTGATTTTTTGGTGTACGTTCGCCACCTAATTTGTTATCATAGGTTTCATCACACGCTTAGTTCGTAAAGCCTCCTCTCTTGCTATGTAAGGCAACTACCTTGATTCTCATGGTGCAAAGGTTTCGTGGCTTCTGTTATGGACACATCTTTGGAGAGTCCTAATATTGACTACATCTTTTTGTTGTCGTGAATTCGCTGAGATGTTTTTTCCTGATGACTTCCTGGACTTCTCCTTCTATAGAGATATGAATTTGGCATTGAGTTAATTCCGGTGCTGATCCTATCTCAAAGCTCCGTAACGTATGGCACCCTTGAATTGAAGGAGTTTAAGAAGCAGTTAACAAGAGATTTTAGGAGAATGGCTATTAATTAGACCCAATGTTTTCACCGAGGGTTGCACGGTCTTATTTGTTTAAGAAGAAAGATGAGAGCAAAGCGCTTGTGATTGATTAACCCGCGAACTCAACGTATTACTAATCGTAATCCGCTAGTCCATCTTCCGCGGAAATCGACGATTTATGTTTGACCACTGCAAGGGGCCAAATATATTTTTCTAAGATTGATCTGCATCTTTATCACCGACTTCGTGTTGAGAGAGCAGGATATTTCTAAGACTCTTTATCGTAACGCGTTATGGCACACGTACGAGTTTCTTGGTTTAATGCCCTTTCGGTCTGACTAATGCTCCCGTCTGTTTATGGAATTTGATGAACCGTATTTTCCCCACGAGTACCTTGATAAGTACCGGTTATTGTTTTCATCGACGACATCCTCGTTTACTCCAAGTCTGAAGAAGAGCATGAGCGACATCTACCAGGATTGTGTTGGAGATTCTTAGACAGAAAGAAGTTATATACAAAGTTTTCTAAGTGCGAGTTCTAGTTACAGCAATTCTCCGTTCCTTGGTCCATATTGTATTCTGCAGACGGCATCCATTTAGGATCCATCAAAGGTTGAAGCTATCACCAAATGGCGAGACCTACTACGTGACGGAAGTGATAAGTTTTCTAGGGCTGCTGTCTATTAACCCGACTGTTTGTTGAGGGTTTCTCCCGAATTAGCTATACCCTTACCCAGCAAGATGAGAACAGGTGAGAAGTTGAGTAGACGATGAAGTGTCAGGAGAGTTTTGAGGAATTGAAAACAGAGTTTGGATGTCTCTCCGATAATTGACTCTTTCCCATCAGTTCCAGGTGGTTTTCAGCTATCCAGTGATGCATGAAGAAAGGTTTTGGGTTGTGTTTTGATGCAACATGGAATGGTGACGCCTAAACGCTTCAAGACAACTGAAACCATATGAGTAAATTATCCACCCATGATCTTGAGTTAGCTAAGCTGCCGTGGTTTTTGCATTAAAGATCTGAGACACTATCATATGGTGAAGCTTGTGATATTATTTACAGATCATAGAGAAGTCTTCACATATACTTTTTTACTCATGCGAAGAACTTAACATGAGACAGAGAAGATGGGTTTTGGAACTTTTGAAAGATTATGACACTAACATCCAGTACCAACCACATCCGGCAAGGCAAATGTGGTTTGCCGACAGCACTTAATCTAAATTAGGGATAGATAGCTTGTTTAGATTCAGATCCTTTCATGATTTAGAGCATTTTATGTGATAGACAATGTGTACAAGGTTCTGGTGGCTATAGGGGCCAGTAAGAGATAGATCTAACCTCATGCTACAAAGATCAAAGAAGCTCAAAGGACGACGGTGAGTTGTGGGCCTATTTGTGCAGATATGTTGAAAGACAGTAAACATACTGAAGTTCAGTGTTGAAGAGACGGTATTTGTATGGTTTTGAAGAATAGGCTATGTGTTCCTAATGTCAGGTACTTCGAGAGAAGTTTTATGAACGGAGAGCGCAAGTTCTCTATATACTATTCATCCATGTTCGACAAAAGTACAGAGATTTGAAATAAGTACTATTTGGTGGAACGGCATGAAGCAAGATGTGGCTACGTTTGCTATCCAAATGTTTTTACTTGTCAGCAGGTCGAAATTGAACATCAGAGGGCTAGTGGGTTTGTACAGCCGTTGGAAGATTCCTATGTGGAAATATGATTAGAATTTCCATGGATTTCGAAACTGTTTGCCTACTACTCAAAAAGACATGATGCGAGTTTGGGTGGTTTGTTGATAACGGACTAACCACTCTTGCTCATTCTTACCTAGTTTCGAGAACTAAGTAATTATAAGATTGGCGGAGATTTCGACAGGAAATCGTTAGACTTGAATGGTACACGCGACATTCTATGGTCTGACAGAGATCCAAGTTTACGTCTCGTTTTAGAAAGGATTACATAAAGCTGGGACTCGTCTAATTCAGTACAACATTTCATCCTCAAACCGATGGCAGTCAGAGAGACCATTCAAGACTTGGAAGATATGTTGAGGGCTTGTGGCTTTAGAATGACAGGTAGCTGTGATGATATTTGTGCTTGGTGGAGTTTGCCTAAATAATAGTTGGCAATGCTATCATCAGGCACACCTATTCGAGCTATTATGTATGGTAAAAATGGTCGAGCACCTATTTGCTGGGATGAAGTGAGTGAACCGTTTGATTGAAGGTCCGGGAGCTCATCGAGATTAACTAATGAAAAGTGGTCGTTCTAAGTGAGAAAATGAAAAGGCTAGATCGCGACAGAAGAGTATGCTGATAAGCATCAACGTGAACCTTAAGTTACAAGTTGGAATACCGTGTATTCTGAAGTTTCGCCATTCAGAATAGTTAAAAACGTTTTGGGATCAAGGGCAAGCTCAGTCCTCGATTCATCGGTCCGTTTGAGATTTGGAACTATTGGAGAGTTTCGTATCGTCTGGCGCTGGAAAGATTTCCTCCCGCAGTTCTCGCACGTTCACGATTGTCTTTCATTATCTGCTTTAGACGGGGATACCCACTATCATCCATTGAATGTCGCATCTTATCCTTTGATCAGATCAGCCTGATATGTACTGGAGCCCGAGGAACCAGATAATACCATTCTTGAATCGCAAAAGAGAGTCATGAGAAACAAAGTTTATTCTTTTTTGTGAAGATTCTTGGAAGAATCGACCCATAGCGTGTGATGCTACCTGGGAGACCGAAGAGTATAATGCGAGCTAGTTACCTCATTCTTTGTCCATAGTTCGTATGTTTTCGTTTCGTTCTCATTTTCGATTTCGTCTGGTTCATTATATTTTTCGAGGCACGAAAAAAATTTTTAGAGGGAAGAAGATGTAAAACCTAAAAATCTCAACAAGTGTAAAATTACCAAAATACCCCTAATGCAAGAAAATTTCATAAAAGCATGCATAAATTTCATTTTAATTCTAGAAATTATGAAAATACAACATATGACAATTATGAAATTTATATAAGATTAAAATACCTTATATTTATATAAGAAAAAAATAATAATATTAAGTATTATATTTATGCCGAATTTTAGTATTTTATTTATTTATAACTTTACAAATTAAGTCAAAATAAAATAGGATAATTATAAAATAAATTAGGCAAGATAAAAAAAATCAGATTTAGTCTTTTGAAAGCCCCAAAATTCGGCCAAGAATCCCCATTATAATTCTTTATACATTTTTAAATTGTTAAACCCTAAAAACAAATAAGCCAAAACCCTAAAATACAAATGTGGCGGCACAAAGATTTTTCAAGGGAAAGGACGATTTTTCTAGGATGTTTTGGAGGACAAGGAAGGTGGGAAAAATATTGGAAAGATTGTTTAAGGCTTGGTTCGATCGTGGGAATTTATTTAGTTCGAAAACAAATATTCGAGTAACAATAATTCGAAAAATCACAGGATCAACAAGGGGGTATTTTTGTATCTCATTTTTTCATCATATTAATTCGTTCTATGCTTAATAAAAAACATCATGCCATGATATTACTTTGGTCAAATAATTAAAAACATGTTCACGAACCCTAATTTTTAGCTAGTTATGTAATCGGCATTTAAAATATTTATAAAATTTATTTTATATTTTTATAAGGTTGTTCATATCAGATATAACTCAGATACGTTGTTGGATAAATTTAGAAGTGATTAGAATAATTATTGGGGATTTAATGGTGTTTGCCGAATTCGAATAAAGGGGAAAAAGGAAAGAAAATGATTAAAATGAATTAGGGTTAGGGTTTTTTCTATTTTTTCTAGGTGTAATTAATGCCAATGATTGGGAAATAATTATGTTTGTGCTTGGGAAAAATTCAATTAGGGTTTTAAGTATTTAATTGTTACCCGAATTGGTAATTATTTAAAATGTACACATTTTATTAAATGTTAGAAGTTAAAATAAAAGTGTAACGGAAAATAAAAATGGTCTTGGAAGTTTAATCCCGAGCCACGATAGTTGATTTTTATTTAAGTAAAAAGTTCATGTGTCAAAAACTAATTTTTGAAAAGAGGGGAGGACTATTATTGTCAAAAGTCCAAACTAGTGCAAGACATATATAAGGAAGTTTACTTCCTCATTTCCTTCATTTTTATAAAATAAAACACACACTTTCTCTCTAGCTCCACCACCACCACCGGAAAACTTTTCCGGTCATCGGAAACCGCCACCGCCGCCGTCGGCCGCCGGTCACCGCCGCCGGAAACCGCCGTGGTCGCCGGAAAAATTACATGCAATCCGAACAACTTATATTTTCCGAATCCCCTCGTTATTTCCTACGTTTTCCACTAAAAATATACGACATGCAATGGGTAAATAAAATGGTGATCAAAAGTAATTTGGGTGGAGATTAAGCTTGGAGTTGAAGCCTTCATCAAGCTTGTTCTTGTTTTGATCATTGTGATCTTGTCTACACTTTTCTTATGGTAAAAGATTTAATGAGACTTGTTTAAGTTTATTTTGATTTCATTTTATGTATGTACATGTATTGTAAATGATGATCAAGTAATAAAATGGTTCATGCATGTATAGATCTAGGTAAGAAATGACTAAATCAACCATTAAAACTTGCTAGAACTCATTAGAAATTTAGAGCTGTTGTAAACAGTAAGTTCTGGATTTTTACATAAGTATTAGACTTGATTTGATTTACCTAGGTTGTAGAGAATTGAGTGATGATAATGTGGCTAATTGGATACTCAATGGAAAGTGAAAATTGATCAAGTTATGACCATTTTACCAAAAGTCATCAAATCTGACCTTGCTGGACAGAACGTATAAAAAGTCATGATTGCGTACTGAGTTGGTTAAAAACCTAAAACTATGAGACCTAGATAAAATCATGTAGGTTCTGTACCAATTGGATGATCAACCAATTCATTATGGTTTGAAAATGGCATCAAAAATGGTGAAAGTGAATTTTCAGCCAAAAATGTCAACTTGACCTTTGTATAATGAAGTGACCTTAAGTATATATTTACTTAAAATAAGTATAAAAATGACTTATAATCTATAATGTACATTTAAAAATGAAACTAGGGATATAAATTTTATAAGTATATCATTTATGGTTTGAAAGATACAACTATTTTTGTAAGCATAAACATATAATTTTTTTTACGTCTATATCAATACTAAAAATTGTAAAGCGTTTTTGCGACTAAAACCCGAGATGGTAGGACCCACTTTTGGGAAATTTTATATGATGAACCTACTGATAATAAACTTAACCCGACATCGAGAACCCAAAAATTTACTATAAACTCATAAACAAGCTTAAAATGGACTATATGACCATATTGGGCCATTAGGCCTAATGTATATGAATGGACCTATTGGACTTAACTTTGGACCCAACCCACTTGGGCCCAATTAATGGGTTAAGATCTGGTCTTGGATTTATAAAAGGGACTAAATTACTTAATGGACTCATAAATGAGCCTATTGGGCCTTTGGACTAAAATTGGTAACAACTAGTGAAAAATAAGCTAATTTAGTTCATGTTAAACACATAGAAGACTATGAGAATAAAACTTGGGGAATTATAAATTGTTGATCATCATATAAGATACATGTATATATACATATTTAAATTTTAAATCTTATTTTATCGACTAGAAACCTAAGACCCATACATTTTGTATAGGTTCTGGGTGATTACGTGTCGACGTCCAAGTTCGTCTATCGTCGTTACGTTCTTCTGATAATATCACGTGAGTTCATAGCCTCGCATTTTTACACTTTAACTGTTTTATGAACCCGCGAGGGAGATAACATGCTTGTTTTTAAAATAGAACACAAGGGACCCGAATGTAGGCTAGTAGCCTTGATTATTATAAGTTAGCTTAACTCGCTAGATAAAAGACCCGCAGAAATCATGAATTGTTAATTGCCGGGAAAAAGGCATATGCTTATACATGAAATAGTACTATTTGGAGGCTACCACCTTTGATTCGTGACGACTAACTATCGTCTTGTGTCGGGAAAAATGACACAACGGATGCATTGTATAGAGAATAAGATACACTTATAACGAGGGTGTATAGTGGGCATTATATTGAATATATGGTAAAGTTCGATGTCATGAGGCTTATAATAATCCCCCGATATAACTTTGTATGGCCACAACGTTGTATCTAGATGAATATTGAAAAATGATACTTGTGTTCGGAAATTATTTTTATTGTTTATTTATATAAACTCTATGGATTCACTCAACATTATTGTTGACTTTTAGCATGTTTTATCTCAGGACCTTGAAGGTAATTCGGCGATGGAGATATGAAAGCCCGCTAAATAATTATTCATTTGAAAATGTTTTGTGAAATGTTATATGATGTTGTTAAACTTATTGGGACCCATGATGTAAACTTTATATTATTCAAATGAATGAAATTTTGTCAAAACGCCTCTTTTTGAGTCGTTTTCTATGATTTTAGTTATTATGCTATGACGTAACACCATTGGACCCTTCCGCTGACATGACGCTAAATTGAGGGTGTTAAAGATTGGTATCAGAGCTTAAGTTATAAAGAACAAAAGATTTTCCAAAAAGAAAATTTTTTATAAAATAATTTTGTTTAAAAAATCTTTTGACTATAACGGTGCAAGAAGAATCTTCGAATTACCGACAAGACCGGATTGAGAAGTTTTATTTTGATATATATGTATGAATTTATATATATGTTGTAAATTTATTAAATATTAATTATGTAATTATTTAATACTAATACGAGATATTTATACGACGCAGATTGTCATGGAGAACCCTAACTCCCCTAACGAGCCGAACGAAGCTATTCCCGAAGTGAACCCAGTTATTCCCAAGCCGAACCACGTTGAGGATGCCCATGATCCCAACGAAATAGTTGACATTCCCGATGATGAGGAGTTAGTAGATTATAATGAGGATGACGAAGAAGAACCTGAAGAAGAACCCGAAGAAGAACCGGAACCAAATAATAGGCATGGGAATCAGTTTGCCCAACATCCTAACCCACAGCCCGGTAATATGAATGGTTGGTTTGAGGAGGATGATGATATGAATGAGAATGTTAATGATGAGGATATCGAGGATGGGGATGTTGAGATTGAGGTCGATGACGATGCGGAGTTGATCTTTCCTTATGAGGTGGAGGGTGACCAAACCCCGCCACCTAGAGATGAGTCTTCTGATTCTGAGCCGCCTAATGCGGAGTCATCTGATTCTCAGTCAGAGGACGAGGAGGTTGAGGATGCACCCGAGGTTGATGTTGCACCCGAGGCTACTGTTGGGACTTCTACCCAAAAGCTTTATGCTATTCGTGACTTTCCGAGGGTCTTATATGAGGTAGGAGAGTCATCTTCTGCTCGTGACCCATCCTAAGTTGGTGGATTGACACCTTGGGCTTTGAGACGTGATTTAGATGCGACCCGTGCACGAGCTAGACTTATGGAGACTGAGTTGGGAACACGCCAAGCTCAGATTGCTCTTCACAAATCTAAGGATAAAATGGGGAAAAAAGAAAGGGAAATACTTGATCATGATTTGGGAGATGTTGAGCGTACTTTGGGTAATGTTTTAGAGAGGTTGATGGTATTGGAGAGTGGGGAGAATGCCACATTGAAGAAAAAGTTGGATGAGACTGAGACTAGGTTGGCATGGGCTCGTATAGAGCTTGATATTGCTGAGAGGAGTTTACACGAGTCCTAAGTATGGAACAAGAGGTTTTATTTAGATATGGTTCGTATTGGGGCTGTTCCGAAGCTCATCTGGATGAGCCAGGATTTTTTGAAGGGGATACCGAGCACTAGCGTTCCCGATGAAGAAATCGAAGAAATCTTCTTCTGATGGGACCGAGGGACCTTCCAAGCCATGTGGAGCACCTAGTGACTCTTAGTAGATTAGTTTATCATTTGTAGTATCTTTTGTAAATCACTAACTAAACTGCGATGTCAGTTAGTAGGACTAGTTCTTTTTGGTAGCAGTTGTATAGCATTAGATGGTGTCATGAAGCCACCCCCACTCAATTTGTATGACGATGCAACTTGTACTTGATTGGTGGATTAATGAAATGACTATCTTTTGGTTCTAATTCTATGTTGTGTTGTTGTTACCTTTCTTTTATTGTTTCTTCTAAATTGTTCCTTTTGCTTAATACAATCATTGAATGAATACTCATTATGATTTGATTTGTGTTGTAACAGGATCATGCCGCCAAAAGCTATGTCTGAGGCTCGTATGCGCGAGATTATTAGAGATCAAGTTACCACATCCATGAATGAATTTATGGCAAATATGAACCGTGGAGCCGGTGGTGCTGGAGCCGGTGGTGATGGAGCCGGTGGTGCTGGAGCCGGTGGTGCTGGAGCCGGTGGTGATGGAGCCGGTGGTGCTGGAGCCGGTGGTGCTGGAGCCGGTGGCGCTGGAGCCGATGGTGCTGGAATTGGTGGTGCCGGACCAGTAGAGGCCGAAGTTACTGGGTGTACTTACATGACATTCATGAAGTGTAACCCACACCCTTTTAAAGGCACTGAAGGTGCCGTGGGATTATGTCAGTGGTTTGAGAAATTGGAATCTGTGTTTCGAATAAGTGACTGTAGGGAAAAGGATAAGGTGAAATTTGCAACCGCCACTCTCCAAGGTCGTGCGTTGACTTGGTGGAATGGAAGAACTGCTTCCATGGGTATTGATGCGGCTAATGGCACTCCATGGGCTGAAGTAAGAAAGTGGATGACCGAGGAGTTTTGTCCTCGAAGTGTGTTGCAAAGACTGGAGCAAGAATTGTACAACTTGAAATTAAAAGGGACTGATATTGATGGGTATACAAACCGATTCCATGAACTGGCCCTGTTGTGTCCTAGAATGGTGGAGCCTGAGCAGGTGAAGGTGGAGCAATACATTCGTGGATTATCGAAGAACATACGTGGTGATGTGACCTCGTCGCAACCAGCTACTATTGATCATGTTGTCCGTATGGCTTATCAGCTTATGGGACAAATAATCCAAGATAAAACTGATGAGGTTCATGAGGGTGAAAAGAGAAAAGGTGAAGGAGATCGTGGTGGTCATGGTGACAACCGACGCGACTACAACCGCCGACAAAACCAAAGAAGGGCTAATGCTGAAGCCATGACCAATGCTATACCAAATGACAACGAGGTTTATCCGAAATGCAAGAACAAGAAGCATAATGGGGATTATTGGAAGTGCGGTAAGTGTGGTAAGTTAGGGCACAAGACTGCTGCTTGTATGTGCCTCGACAAAAAATATATGACTTGTTTCAATTGCAACGAAAAGGGTCATCTAAAGAGAGATTGCCCTACATTGAAAAAAAATGGTCACGGTGGAAATAATCATGGAGTTGTTTACATGTTAGGAGCTGTGGATGCTCAGCAAGATCCGAAAGTCGTTACTGGTACGTTCTTACTTAACAACTGATATGCTACTGCTTTATTTGATTCGGGTGCCGATAAAAGTTTTGTGTCTACAAATTTTAGTACCCTTATTGATATTGAACCGGTTGAGTAGATACTAGCTATGAAGTCGAATTGGCCGACGGAAAAGTAGTAAGTACCAATAATGTATTAATAGGGTATACACTTAACCTTTTAAACCATTCTTTTTTAGTCTACTTGATGGTAATAGAACTGGGAAGTTTTGATATCATTATTGGGATGGATTGGTTATCAAGATATGATGCTGCTATTTTATGTGGAGAGAAAAAGGTTAGGATTCCCCTGGAAGGTAAGACGTTGGTTATCGAAGGCGATAGAAATAATTCTCGATTGAAGATCGTTTCATGCATAAAGGCTCAAAAGTATATCGAGAAGGGTTGTGAGCTATTCTTAGATCAAGTAACTGAACAAGAATCATAGGAGAAACGACTAGAAGATGTTCCTGTTATCCGAGATTTTCCTGAGGTATTTCCCGATGAATTACCTAGACTTCTACCACCCAGGCAAGTTGAATTCCCTATTGATCTTATTCCCGGTGCTGGACCTGTGGCGCGTGCGCCATATCGTTTAGCACCATCCAAAATGAAGGAGTTGTCCAGGCAACTGCAAGAGTTGTTGGAAAAAGGTTTTATTCGACCGAGCTCGTCACCGTAGGGAGCTCCGGTCTTGTTCGTAAAAAAGAAAGATGGATTGTTCCGAATGTGCATAGATTATCGAAAACTGAACAAGTTGACAATCAAAAATCGATATCCATTACCGAGGATTGATGACTTATTCCATCAGCGGCAAGGTTCTAGTGTTTATTCGAAGATTGATTTATGGTCTGGTTATCATCAACTTCGCATACGCGAGGAAGACATTCTAATTACAGCGTTTAGAACTCGTTATAGACATTATGAGTTTCAAGTAATGCCTTTTGGACTGACTAATGTACCTGCAGTATTCATGGATTTGATGAATTGCGTATGCAAGCCGTATCTTGATAAGTTCGTAATCGTATTCATTGATGACATTCTGATTTATTCCAAAAATAAAGAAGAACATGGTTTAACTCCCCTTTAATTGATAATTCGTTATTGTTAAACCTTTTTCCATTTTATTCCGCGATGACATTTTAAAAGATCTTTTTTGAAAGAATTTGACTATTATCCCCCTCAAATAATGTCCCATTTTCTATTTAAACAGTTGTAGACATTGTTTGAGCGATAAAAATTTCTTTTAAAAGATATTTTTAAAATGAGAAACTGATCTGATTAATTATTTTTCATAAAACAACACCAATAAAAACAAAATTTCTCTCGTTTACATAAATAAATGCATTGACGTGTACACTTATTTGATATAGGAAAATATAGGAAGCACGGGTTGTGTTGAAAAGTAAACACAAGCCTTTGAATGAATATGAAGTAATTCATTCCCAAGAAAATAAAATACTCGATATATGTCAATTATATCTTTTTGTTGTAAATACTTGCCTTTAAACTGATGATCGAGTTGCTATCAGAAATAATAGCAAGCCATTGACATGTTTTGAAAAGCTTTTGAACTTCTGCTCGAACTTCATTTACAGCCTCGTATCATTATTAAATGACATTTCTAAGGCTGTAAATGTTATCGATTTTCAGAAGACATGTCAAAGATACATATTTTTTATATTTCTCTGATATTTATTTAATTTTTTTATTTTCTTTATTGAAAATTTATTTAAGAATGAAAAATTTTTGGTTTTTTATGTTTTTTCTATATACATATGATACAGGATAAACCCATGAGAGACCACCAATATTGTCCTCTTCCCTTTGTCAGGCGTTTCAATGTTTCTGGAGACATACTTCTTATACATAGCTTTTCGATCAAGAAATTGAATCTTTCTCGTAGCAAAGGTTTGGTGAAGATGTCAGCCAGTTGGTATTCTGTCCGTAAAAAGTAGAGTTCCACAATTCCATTCTCTACTTGCTCCTTTATAAAATGGTAGCGTACATCAATGTGCTTGGCTCGAGAGTGTTGAACGTTGTTGCAGAATAGCGCAATCACACTTTTATTATCGCAGTACAGGGGAATCTTATTAAATTTAAAGCATAATCTGTTCGCTGTGAATGCATCGCATAGTATGAGCACAACACCCAGATAAGGCAATATATTCTGCCTCTGTAATCAATATCGTAGTGCTCTTTTGCTTCTTAGAAGACCAGGTAACAAGTTTGTCACCTAAGAACTGAGCACTTCCTGATGTACTATGTATAGTGTCTTGACACCCCACATGATCTACGTCTGAATATGCTATTATAGACATATCGGTATCCTTCGAGTACCAGAGACCCATGTTAATGGTTCCCTGAAGGTATCAAAAGATCCTTTTAACCGCATGTAGGTGCATTTCAGTAGGCTTTGCCTGATACCGAGCACATAAGCAGACTGCATGAAGAAGGATCCGGTAAATTGGATTCAATACATGAGGATCTAATCATGCACGGAAAAGTGAAGTCATCAACTTGTTTTCGCCCTTTAATCTTCATCAGTTTATTCATTTCACGCAAAGGCGTGTCTACAGAATCACTAGTTAGACTAAACCAAATATTTTAACAATTCAAAAGCAGATTTGATTGGTTTATAAAGATGCCTCTGGGACTTTGGGAAATTTGTAATCCTAAAAAGAATGACATTTATCCCATCATCACATCTTGAAACTTATAGGTCATCATTAGCTAACTCAATAACCCTAACAGTAATGGCACTTAGGTAGAGGAATTTCAGAGATTAGAAATGAAATAGAGAATAGAATTCAGAGAAATAGAATTGGTTAAGAAATACAAATTAATTCTAATGTTTGGTATGGTTGAGAAATTGATCCAAGAAATAAAAAAATAATTTATTTTTTATTTGTTTGTTAACTCAATAGTTCCAAAAATTAATAAACTTTTGATGAAAAAATGAGTGGCTAGGATTGGTTCATTGGGTCTATGACAAATATTGAGTCTATATTGAACTTTTGGCTGATACCACATGTTAGATGATACTACGTATCATTTTATCACCAAAACACAAAAATAAGAAAAAAAATTTAAAGAGAGAAAGAACTAAAGAGAGAGAGAGAAAAAGAGAGAAAAGGATGGTTACTTGCACTTAGAAAAGAAAAATGAGAAGCAACTCCTTCTTCACACTTAGAGAGGGCTTTAAATAGTACATAGAGTGGACAAGCCTTGTGGGCTTTTCTTTGAGCCAAACCTATTACACAAGGGCTTTAAGCCCGACACTAAGGCCCAATTAGCTTAGAGTAATTCCCGTAAAACTACGTTTTCCTATACAAGGCTCGGGAATAATAATGACCATCACTTTTACTAAAAACACAGCTAACAGGAATGGCTCAACAGGTTTTTCTAAGGGTATCTTACTCTTATAATGAGAGTAAACAAAGGGTTTATACGGGGGTTAACTAACCAGTGTAGTTAGTTAATAAACAACATGTATAGGCTTTTTGGGTGTAATCCTAAAAATTTACAAATTTAAACAAGTTACTTCATCTAAATTCATAGTACTCATCATTGTGATCTCAAATAGATATACCAAGCCAAGTTCTAAAGTCTACAACATCACTGGCACACTTATATTTTTGTGGAATTTGGGTAAACAATTAGAAACGAATAAAGTTAAATCCTCACAATATCTAATAAGGGTTGTTGTGTGCGGGTTATGTATCAAGTAATTTCACTAAAGTATGCTTGATTTTTTTTAAATTTGAACATAATTTAAGCATTTTAATGTGAAAAATAGGACAAGTATACATTCAAATTCCCATCCCCCCACTTGAATTATACAACGACCTCGTTGTATGGATAAAACATTAAAAATTGGAATTAAAAGAATTAGAATGAGAAACTCCCTTGATATTTGCTCGGTAATGATTCTCCATGTTGATTTAATGAGCAAGAATTCCAGATTTTAGATACTTTACCAATATTGTCGATTTCTTTCCAACGAGGTCCTGTGCAAAATCTAGGAAAAACCATGCATTCCTATCTCGGTACCTATGGTTAATTATAAATAAACTAAACTGTACAGGAGACTAATACTCCGTATCCATAAACTGGAATACACCATATAAAGACCTGTAAAAAGTATCTAAATACGAGTCAGTCTGCCGAATACCCCGTATCATGTGCATACGTCCAGACATTCAATACGCCATATGGTATGGAGCGGATACTCCGTATTGATGTCTGGGAAGACAGACTCGATAAAAATAAATAATAATCCGGGTTGTCTTCCGGGAAGCACTTTTGTTTCAGCTAGTCTTTAAGTTATACTTTTTCTTCAGCTTCCTTCACCATTTCATCTCATGAACGCTAACGTGTCCGCGTGTGAGCCATTCTTCCATTGACGGATCTCGGATAAAGTTGGTTCCTAGATTCAAAGCTCCTTTGTATAACCTCTTTAGCTTTTGGTATGAGTGCGAGATCACATTCATCTTATCTTCTTCACTTACCTTTAATAATGACAGGATCTTGTTGCATTGTTGATTAGTGTAGCGTTTAAACCTCGGATGTGATCCCACCATTTGCTAATGTACACTTTCATCTTCACCGTGGATAGTAATGATTCCATCAAACCTTTTAGTTTTCACACACAAAACTTCGCAAAAAGGTCTTCCAACTACCACTTCTCCCTTCCTTCACCAATGTAAGGATCCTTATCTTCCACAACTGCAAAATTAGTAGCAACACAAAAGTTTCCAATAAAGATTGGTACATTAGCACAGTCCCTTAACTCATTCCTTCCTCAAAATTCGATTTTGTCTTTTATTATTGAGTTATCGAACTTTTTAGACTTGATGTTGATAGGTAGATTAGGTAAGAGATTGGCGTGTATAAATTCAAAATATATCATGCATGAAAATTTTAAGTTGTGGGCACAATCAATATGGATCTTTTCACTTTGGTCATAATCACTAGGATATCCAAAAATTTCGCTAACTATTCTAGCATCATTCCTAGCTTTAACTTCCTCAATTACCTCACCTTCCTCAATGGTGGGCATTAAATCATCAACTTGATCTCTCCTAAGCTCTAATGGTACATTAAGATCGTTTAATTCAATGTAATCTTCATATAAAGGTTCCATCGATCCATTTAACACCAAAGTCAGTCCCATTAGCCTAGCTTCTAAATCAAGTTTCATTCTCTCTCTTAAGCTTAACATGTAGACCCTCTTAATCAAACAACTAGCAGGTTTAACACTTTTAAAAATAATCTTCTCATCCCCTACCCTTAAGGTAATTTTTCGTTTGAAAATATCAATCTTAGCATGGGCGGTAGACAAAAATGGTCTTTCGAGAATCAAGGGCACTTTGATGTCCTTGGGCATATCAAGAATTATAAATTCTACATGGAAAACAAACTTACCAATCCCTACTAGTACATTCTCAGCAATTCCTTTTGGATATTTCATTGTCCTGTCTGCAAATTCAACTGTCAACTTAGTGTGAGCTAATTCTCCTAATCCTAAGTTAAGGTAGGTCGAGAGAGGCATGACACTTACGCTAGCTCCTAAGTTAGCAAGGGCATTTTTAAAGCAAGCATTATTAATATAGCAAGGTAAAGTGAAAATCCCTGGGTCTTTCTCTTTTCGGGGTATGGAATTATCGATATGTGAAGGACTATATGAGTAAGCTTCCAAAAGTTACTGTCCATATGATTTTTTCTTTCCTTCACAGTAGTAATCATTCAAATGACTTAGAAACGGAATTGTTATTTATCTTGTCTCGTACATTAGTGTACTGTTTTGTGAGGTAGATACGGCGTATTGGGAGGATCCTATATGGCGTATCGAGTTTGTATCAGCTTCAACAGTAGTCGAGATCGACTTGACATGGTCTCTCGGGTTTATTTCAGTAGAGCTAGTTAAACTTCCAAATCCTCTTTTCTGTAGCACTTTGCTCATTAGCCTGATTTGGATCTCTAAAGTTTTAATTGATGCTCCTTGGTTTCTAATGGCAGCATCCGTTGAAGCTCGGATTTCTTTAATCATATTGGAGTTTTCTTCATGTCTTTTTGCTGATTCCCCCATGAATTTGCTCAGATTTTCTTCCATAGATTGTCTTCATTCATGCTACGAAGGATTTGCATTGTTCCTTTTGTAGAATCCTGGAGCTGTTGCTCTATATCCCCATCCTTGAAAAGGTGCACCAAATTGAGTGTAGTAAGCTTCTTCGAGGGTTTTCCCTTCTTCTTTGAGTGGGCAATCTTTGGTGTAGTGGGGTCCTTTACATTGTTCACATCCTACTTGAGCACCATAAACCTTTTCATTCTCTTTCTTGATTTCTCTTTCGTGATTATTGAGTTGTACTTGTATTGATGCCAATCCATCAAAAGTTTCAGTACTTCTTGTCATAGATGTTCCATTGTGCTATTTTTGAGAATATTCCGCCATCTCTTGGATGGCCACTTTTGCATTGGCGGCTGTCTTAGTCGGAATGGCACCTTTTGAATCAAGAATTTGTCTAGCTGGAACTTCCAACCCATTATAAAACAAGATAACCTCCTGTATCTCCGTTAAATAGTGTTGATGACACTTCATCAAGAGTTCTTTAAATCGCTCCCACGCTTGGTAAAGGGTTTCATCTGGTTCTTACTGAAAGTTGTTGATCTCCTCTATTTTCTTTGCAGTTCGAGCAGGTGGGCAATATTTGCTTAGAAACTTTGTCTTTAGATCTTCCCAAGTTTTAATTGAACCAGATGGTTTATTTCTTAGCCAATGACTTGCGGCTCCAGTTAGGGACATAGGGAAGACTCGAAGCATTATTTGATCTTGAGTAATATTAGGAACATTGAATAAGTCAACAATCTCAAGAACTTTCTCAATGTGTTTGTTCGCATCTTCATGATCCGAACCGCTAAAGGTGTTGTCCCGAAGTTCCTTGAGAAATTGTCCTGTCAGTTCATAGTGATCTTTGTCATCAATTTTAGGCAGCAATTCCCGATCCATAGTCGGCTCGAGTTTTACTCATGTATTGCTCCGTGGTTTTCGCCATTGTTTCAGCTACTTCTTCCTCAGAATTTTCTTCTAGATCAACTAAGAGATCGAATAGAGGCAATCTCAATTCGTCAAGACTTAGTGTCTTGAAAAGCTTCCTAGATGAGCGAAGTTCTCGTTTCGGTTCTTTAAAAGGTGTAAATAGTTCCTTTGTTGAGCTCCTTGTTATGCACTGCCTGAAACAAATGAGAAACAATCAGTAGGATAGGCTCGGGAGGAAGAAAACACAGATATATGGAAATCAAATGCGGAAATTAAGTATTTGTTACTATATCAGATGATTGATACGCCGTATTCAATTGATTTGAATACGTTGTATTAATCCGTTGAATGAATACACTGTATTGGATAAGAAAGTTGGATACGCCGTATTAGGTTATCGACCAGAATAGTGTATTAGAAAACAATTAAATCACACAAACAATTAAACTAACAAATATACAAGCAAATAACATACAAATATACAAAATTACATAGAATTGTACAGAAATCTTAATTACACTAATCCTAAGGGTTAAATCTAATCTAATGTTAAAAACCAAAACATCAAATAAAAATCAAGATTAAAGGTTTCACTCCCCAACAACAGCGCCAAAAACTTAATGTGTCGTTGTGTGGTTGTAATTTATGTTTCAAGTTTTAAATTTATATTTTGCCGACTTTACCAAAAACAATACTTTAACGGGCAGTGTACCTGGTCAGATGGGAGTTTTGTGGCAAGTAGGGTGTTGATCACTAAGAGCGAGAAACAATCTTTCAATTTATTAATATTTTGGTTATCTAAACTATTTTAATTCTATTCTATGTTAACCCTATGCTAAACCTATGTTAATCCTATATCTAATGGATAAAGGGGTTTTTTCAGCCTGAGAGACTGGCACGGGTTTGGTGGTGACTAAAATCAATTCAAGACACAATAACACACGCAAGCAAATTAACAGAAGATAAAAGAGCGGTCTAGCCAAATATAAGAAAATTGTATTAGCCATGATTAATTCGATTAGAATGTTGGTTTGTTTATTTAGTGCAATGATTACTTATCTCGAGGCGGCATATCATTCTTAAGACTTAGGCGTCACTTCTTCCTAAGACCTAGATACGAAGAATTCTGTCACAATTAAACGTATCCGCATAAAGCATCCTTATTTGCTAATTATAATCTATCTTAGGGATTAAAGCAATGGTGATTTTGTTAAACCCTAGCTCATAGAGACTTTACCCACTTACTGCTTAATGGCAATTCATACACTAGTAGTCCACTAACCAAGTCTTTACCAATTAATTAAGAACGTACTTGTTGATCCCAAGGGTCACCTGCCGGTCCAACTAAGCTCACCACCTACCGGTCCAACTAAGCACATAATTTAAAGGCAAAGAAGGTTATTTATTCGTGAAACCTAGTGGTCAATATGTATTTAGTCACTATATAGAGAGCCATCCCTGCATCAAGATTAACTTGTCCGTATCACGAAGATTCCAGTTGAATGATAGGTTCGCCATACAAAATCATGAAAACAGAGTATAAACTGATAAACAAAAACAAGCATTCAAAACATAAATTAAGCAATCGAGATAAATAAACCAAACATTCAAATCTTCATAAATAAGTGGCTAATACCCAAGGTATTAGCCTTCAAACGCATAATCTATACAAGAGTAATAATTTAGCCAGGTAAAATTAACCGAGTTAAAAAATGAACCAAAAATGAGAATGATTACAAGAGTATAGGAGATTACAAGTTGTTTCCTATGGAATTAATTACGTTGCTCGACCTATCCTGCTCTTCTTCTCTTCTGAAAATTGACTTTTATGGTTACGGTATTGTAACACCCCCAAATTCACATCGACGCAGCGGAATATTACTTTGGGTTGCTACTTCATAGATCATACACACTAGCCGCAATGAACGACCTCATAAGAGACGTTTTAAAAAAAGTATCACATTCGATTAAAATATTAGAGTTGCACAGGTCCCCCAAGCTTTAGGTTTGATAAAAATCCATAAGAGTTAGACATGACTCGATTTGAAAACAATTTTTACTCTTTATCGAATGTGAATTGTTCACCAAGTCTGAGTCCTTCGATATCCACGCATCATCCCATCCAAGCAAGCACAAGCATATACCTGAGATAAACATGCTAAAAATGTCAACAATAATGTTAAGTGAATCCATAGAGTTTATAATAAACCATTTTGAACACAAGCATAGCAAAAACAAACTAGATTTCACAAACATACGTTGTTAGAGCCATGAACTAAAACCTTCACCAGTTCCCCAATACCCGGAGTGAAAGTGTTACACTACTCCCAATGATAAATACAATAGACACCCACCAGGGTCGTTAGGGCCAAAATAGATCTATTCCAATTGCATTAGTCGTTACCCCATCACAGGTAATAAACGTTCCACAACGTAAGGGTGCCCACCACACAAACACTCACATAGCTAAACGAAACCACGTTCACATAACAAAACAACATGCGTTCGAATTCAAAAACAACATTATCTCCCTCGCAGGTTTATAAAACCTCCGAAAGATTTAAATTCGATGCTATGAAATTACCTTGATCGAATACTACGATCAAATAACCAAAGAAATAGCGAAGCGTTACAACCAACGAACTCGACCACGGCACCTAGAATGTTATCGCACGAATTAGAGAAGATAAAATGTATGATCGAAAGCATAGCATATATCACGACGTTATATAAATATATAGTTTAGGATATATATATATATATAAATATAAATATACTATAAATATATACAAATATATATATATATAATACATATATATATATATAATATATATAATAAAATATATATATATATATATATATATATATATATATACCAGAAATTATATAAGTATGCATGCGATGAGAAATCCACTTGCCCATCCTAATTCTTATTGCTTAATTTATCTTAGGAGCAACTATTCTTTCGTAAATAAGCTACATTACATTTTTTGAAAACTTTCTATTGTTAGAAAGTTACAATTTTTGGAAAATCCGGTTATCCAAATACTTTAGTATAAATATTTCCTTATTTCATCAATTTCCAACACACCAATGCCTAACTACTTAATTACATCCCCGACGTCACGTTTCATCTATATATACGAAAAGTTTCTATTTTTAGACTTGCCGTTTTTAGAAATGACCGATGGTTTATAAAATAATGCTAACCTTGAAATAATAATATTTGTTATCATTTTTATAAATCCGAACAACGTTTACGTCATCTAAACGACACCTTTAAATCCTCGTTTAACTTTTACTTTGACTTTTGTATTAAACTTTTCTAGTCGTTGACTTTATCTTGACTCGACACAAATTATTTTCAACCTTAGAATTTTCTACCGGACACGTAAAACTATATTTCGAACAACTTTCAGTTTCGGCCGAAGGCCGAAACGAGCCAAAAAATGACCGCTTTACCTTTTTAAAAATCTGCACTTTTATTATAGTATATTTTTATTTTCTATTCATCGGTTTAGTCTAACTTATTCGTTTTTACTCGTTAGATTATGAAATTTACACAGCAAAAGCGAAACGTTATTTCGGACAACTTTCGTTTTTCGCCGGAAGGCTAAAACGGACTCGAAAGCGCTCAAAACGAGCGTTTAAATTTCTGCCAGCTTTTATTATTTCCACTAGTGACTTTATTTTTCTAGTTAAAGTGTATATCTCGATTTCGCTCTAAAATCTTCGTTACGAGGAGTTATAAGCTCCATTTTTATATCGAAACGAGCGTAAAAATAAACTCTATCTTATTTTCCAAATTAAAATCAGTTTTTACAAAATCTCGGACCTCGAATTCCGTGCCCAATTTTCTGCCCATATCCACATGTTACCAAATGCGACAAAATCCATTTTCGACCCAAAATCCATCCACGACATATCTAAAAGAGCCTATACATAACATCTAAAGTATTCCAATCACTCGATATCATTTCTCATCTCATCTAACGCAAGATCCATCGGATTTCATCACATGCATGACTTGAAAAATAAATTTTACATAAAGATAATTATAACATCATTCTTAAAAATACTTACAATGCTATTATAAGCAAGATCAAATAAAGTTATGGATTCCTCCTTGTGGCTCGTTTGATGCCGTGACCAAACACAACCCGAGTCATAAAACTTTTGCTTCAAACTTCTTGCATGGCACTTCCTTGGGTTTAGATAGTCATATAACAATGAACTAAATGTTATTTGGTAGTAGGAAAAATCAAATTTGGTGTTTGTGTGGATTGCTTGCTTGCGTCGATTACCAAAGAAAAGAAGAGGGCAAAACAAACAACCTAGCTAGCCTTTCATGGTTTAGATAATCAAGTATATGATGTTTAAATAGATTATAGGTTGTAGAAAAATCTTTGATGGATTATTGTTGGTGTGATGTTGCCGTTCGAACCACAAGACAAGGGAGAGGGATAAACACAATTTCTTTCTCTAGGTGTTACTATGAGTTGGGTGAAAGGGTTTTTAGAAAATGAAATAGAGGGGTAATGATTACACATGGGGAAGTAACAAAACAAAATTTTGGAGAAGTGTGTGTGGGTGGTATTGTAGTCGTCGGCTATAAGGTGTAGGGGGAGGGGTTTAAAAAAAATTGTAAATGCTACTTGTAGAGTTTAATTATTGTAAGTAAAAATGTATGTTGTACATTAAAAAGGTAACGTGTAGGCGTGATAACGAAAAAAAGAAATGCGAGTTCGGTTAAAATAAGAAAAGTGTCGGAGTCTAAGAAAAATATGGAATGTATCGCGATTAAAGTTTTACGAGGTGCGTCATAATTCATAGGGTGCCGAAAACGTTTAACGGCCGCGTGGTCAAACGTTGACTCGCGAAACGACCAAAATAAAATTTCTCTAATTATTTACAATGAAATATGAATATTTTTATTCGGATTTATAACACCCTGTGTTTTAGAGTCATTGACGACATTGATAAATCCACAATGTACCTTTTGTATTGTACGTGTTTGTTTGAAATCGTAATCGTTAGGTTAAATCGCGTACGCCAAAAATTAGCGTTCAATGTAAACGGGCATCAAACAATTAAATGTTTACATCAAGCAAGGGTTAAGTAATTATTTTGAGGATAATTATTAACTTTGTTCATTTTATTTTTATTGGTTGCGTAAAGTGATTACGTTTCGCAATAAAATGCGTTTAGGCACTCCCGGAACCACCAAAACTTTTCTACGCTTCAACAAATACCCACATTTATACCCAATACATAAAAATTACATAAATATATCATGTATATCACTCTATGGCCGGATTTGTAGCTACATGTACAAGAAATATCACCAAAAATCTCTTTACCACTTGTATGTACAACATAACTCATTAATACCTAGCTAGTATTGTCCCAATTTGACCATTTTTCTTCCTTAAGACCCTCCCTTTTTGTCCCAAGACTCCTATTACATCTTTGACCACCTTTCTTATATACATATTACATACATGCAAGTAAAGAACACATAGATAACACTTAACACTTAGCAAAATCAACAAAACCTCTCCCTCTTTCTCATCTATATGCTACGGCATACAAACCACCACCACCAAAATCCATATCAATTTTTCTACAACCCATACACTCCTACACACATCCATCCTAAGATATTCTAAGGTGATCCCAAGCATTGGCTAACCATATTCAAGTGATTATCAAGTAAAAGGAAGCTAGGGTTTATTTAAGAAAACAAGGTTTTTCTTTGGTGCAAGCTTTGGATTTTTATCTAAACAAGGGTTTAGATTATATTGGTCATCATCATCCTACATCATAAGGTCAACTAGAACCCTTCATGTTCTTACAATATTCATTTTTATGCATATGTTAAGTTCTATTTTAGCTTAAATCACCATTTAGGATTTTATCATAAAAATAAAGTTTTTACTTGAAATGATCATTTTGTAAACTTTTATATATGTTGTGATGTTACTTATATCATGCTAAAAAGGATGAGAAAAGTATGTACCATGTTGTTTTTTGTTGTAAAAATGAATCATCGGGGTTAAAATTAGGGTTTACAAAAGTTTCTTAATATGTTTCTAGTAAAATAAATACAAATGACAAGTTAAGGTTAATTATGGACTTATATTAATGTTATATGATCATTAAAATAAGGTTATAAAAAGATGAGAAGACTTGTATACTAATGGTTATTATATAAAAATAGTCATATGTAAAACTAGTGATTTATGGTAAATAAGAAAGTTATGTATTATAAGTAATATGAAAGACTTATACAACTTGGACACATGAGGGCTTTGAAGGACAACTATGGACAATGGACTCTTAATATATGTATGATTTATAACACACATGATTTATGAGACTTGTGGTGAAATACAAAAATGGTAAAGAATGGAAACAAAGGTTAAAAATGGACCTAACAAACTAACTCCAACATTCTGTCCAAAACCCGAATTTTTACCTATCTATTTTATGTTTTAATAAAATAGTACGACTCACGACGATTCCGAAAAGTTTAAGGAATTGTCAACGGATTATAACGAAAAAAAAGTTAGTTAAAAAACGAGTTAGTTATTCGTTAAATTAAACGGTGAGTTGGAGTTTATAAAATAACTTTTATAAAACTTATATCAAACAGCAAGGTTGGATAATTTTATCAAATAAAACACATTTTTAGGATTCTAAAATGATAAGAATCATGATTTTTCAATTTATAACGAATAAGTTATGAATTTCGCGGGTTTTCGATAATTAAAAGTTTATAAAAATAATTTTATAAACTATGAACAGTAAAAACACTATTCATGACAGAAAGTTATATTTTGTAACCTCATAAAAGTATAGAACTTTCAATTACGGATCTGTGCACGAAAGAATTCGTTAAAAATGGAGATATAACGATACAAAATACGCACATTTACGGGGTTTTACGACAACAAATACGATTTAAATAAAACTCACGTCTGATGTGAACAGTAAAAGTTACTCTTCATCAGGGGACCAAAATTATAAAGATGTCAAATATCGATAACCCCGTTCTTACTATGAAAGATTGTTATGGGCATAAGAAACGCGAGAAAAGGACTTATAAATCGTGATATGTTATGGCGATTTTACAAAAAGTATGTTTATAAACATTTTAATTTTCTAAACATGTTTTCACTCAAACAAAGAGATGGTGATTAGCTAAATAGACTTATGCATAGTATAGGTTACTCATTATGTTCGTACTTATACGACCCTTTAAATTAATAGGTTGCATTCTATATGAATTGCGTGACGCAGTTTTATTTGCGTTATACTTGGCATTTACTCAACCAAGGTGAGTTCATAGCCCCCATGTTTTACATATTTTTGTTTTATAAGTTTTTGGGGTGAATAAACATGCAATGCTGTTACAATTGAGACTCAAGTGGTTGTTAAGTTTATGTATGATTACGTGTTGCCTAAGTAGGCGAAACCCATATCTGAGCCCATTATACAAGAATTGTTAATCGCAGGATTGTGAGGCTCGAATGTTATAATAATCTATTGGGAATTGACATCCCCGTTAGAGGTGTTTAGATATCAATGGTTAAATGAACGTTATTCCATGTCGACTATAGGGATTTGGGGTGTAGAACATCTTCTCAGGCATGTAGGCCATTAATATGGTATTCATACACGTCAAGCTTCAGTGTCATGAGCTTAGTAGCAACGTTAATTAATTACTATGATGTCTGCATCTGTTGCATTATCATACACTTGGGAAATCTTGTGGTCCTACAATATATGATTTATCAAACCTATGAATTCACCAACATTATTGTTGATGTTTTAAAGCAATGTTTTTTTAGGGGATCAGTAAGCACAAGTGGTTTTGATTTGGATATCATGCATTAAAGATTTTGTCGCATTACATTTTGTATAACTGTATGGGCTATAAATCTTTGTATTTTGAACAAGTGGACAAGTGAAGCTTCGGCTTATGTAACAAATACTTTTTTAAATCCAATGTATCAGTTTTAAACGACTTTTTGGTCGTTCTATATACATCATGTGTTATTGATCTGAGAAGTAACACGCCCCGGACCCTTATTCCGCTGCGACCCAATTTGGGGGTGTTACATAAAGGATCTTAACCTAATAAATAAAAGCAACTTAAAAGAAAGAAATAAATAAATAAGAAAATACTAACCTTTGAGAGAATCGAATTTTTCACACACAGACCACCTTGGTCGAACTTGGAGGAAAGTACTCAAACGAGAGTACCTCTAATAGCTCACACCCACGAATCAAAGATAAAAGGGATTCAAACTCCTAAGGTCTTGTTATACGAGTTGACTCTTACAAGGAGTAGGAATGAGAAAGAGAGAACGAGCAAATAAAGCCTTGGCATACCCTTCTATTTATATGGAGAGGAAAGGACTTGGAATAGCTCTTTAGAGGGATGTGAGATCCCCTAAAAAACCATCTCATGGGTCTTCTCGGTCTGTTCAACTTAATGAACCTTGTATTAGTTCATATTCAGCCCATGCTTCTTTATAATTAGTTTCTAATTAATTTACCAACTATTAATAAATTAATAAACTAATTAATTATACATATAATATTAATTCTAATTAATATTATCTCTCCTTTATTATTTCTCTTAACAGTTCACTGAGGACAACAAAAAAAGGACTCTACTTTTGACGATAGTCTTACCAATTAGTTATGAACTTAGACATTAAATCCAACAGTCTCCCACTTGGACAAGTCATTAACTATAATTGGTCTAAGTCTATCCTGATTAACTAAGTAGAGAGCGCCATCTAATGCAACTGCCGAACTCTGAATCATATCTTAGAGACAACCCTTAGATAAGTGATCAACTATTCATTTGTTCTACTGATATCGTATGAACCTGAGACATGGATTTTAATCAATCTCTAGGTTCAACATTATGTTTCCTGATTTCTAATTATTTGACTATACGAGACTACTAAATTAAACACATCAATTTAGTCCTGGCTAGGCCTAGCACATTTAAGTCAACATCTAATCATCGAGGGACCCATAGATATCGCTTTCCCATTTAAGCAAAAAGAACAAATAAACTTTAAATACATAGAACTAGTCAACTCATCATGTCATACCTAGCATGTCCTTTATAACTGGCATTTACGTGCAGCGTTTGAATAAACTAAAGTATAACATACTTGAAAAACTAGAAACTCAAAGTATCTCCATTTTAAGAATAGAAGATATTATCATCTTATAATTACTCGTGATATTAATCCATGAAGTAATCTCTCTAAGTACGGGTTTCTCCTATACTTAATTCACATTAAGTACTCATGAGTGTTGCAGTATTCTCTATGCTATGTCTAATCTTTATAGACAATCTACTAACACTCCATGACAATCTTAAATCAATACTTACTTCCTGTAGTATGAACGACTGAGGAGGTTTGAGTAAACTAAGTACTCGGGAAGTGGATTCTAAACATCCAAAAATGAAACACAATGATAAAAAATAGTAAATGGTAACATACATACAAATAAACAAATCTCCATTATTTATTCACCAAATCCATTACAATATCAATCATTGTTTATAATGTTTCAAATTCAAACTAACAACTAAAACTTTATATTATCTTTCAATCCTATACTCCTTGCATGTTCATCGTGTCTGGACTTAGCCAATGCCTTTGTGAATGAGTTGGATTATCCTTTGATCGTATGTGCTTCATAATCACGTGTCCTTCTTCTACTTTGCTTTGAACAAAATGGTATTTTCTTTCAATATGCTTTAACTTTCCGTGATCCTTGGGTTCTTTAGTCAAGGCGACTGCACTCTCATTATTACAGAATATTTCAATAAGGTCTTGTACTGTTAGAACAAATCCAAGATCTCCAATGAAATTCTTCATCCAGATAGCTTCCTTTGAAGCCTCACAAGCTGCAATATACTCGGACTCGCATGTGAAGTCTGCTACTATATCTTGCTTTGAACTTTTCCATGTCACTGCTCCCCCATTCAGCAAGAATACCCAACTAGACTATATACTACTATCATCTTTATCTGTTTGCCAACTTGCATCATAATAACCAGTCACTCTGAGTTCTTCTTCTCCACCATAAACTAAGATAATTGGGATGTAAGACAATTTTTACTTTCTGATGAATGAAGATATGTGGTATTTGTTATTCATACATATAATAATTTTTATCCTGTATTTGCATGTTTAATCCTTGAATGATTTATCATTCTAAACATATCCATTGTCGGTTAACAATATGGGAGTATTGTTACATAAGAAAAATGTAAGTGTTGGTTATATTCTTTGAATATATGGATGGTTCCCGCCAAACTCATATGTTATTCACAAGGATGCATATTGGACACCCCAACCTTCGAATATTTACTTTTGGATCCTTAGTCATGAGTAAAATATCAGAAAATGGTTAGTTAAGTCATCCTTAGACTTGAGAATACAAACAAGGTCTGGTATGTGTGAATATCACTTTTTAATTTTAAGTCAAACGCTAACCTGAAAATGGTAGTTATAAAGGCTATTATTGGAAGTGATGTGAAGCAACATTCACAACACTTGTATTCAACAAAGAATTTGTTACTCCACTTGATATGCAGTATGATACCATTGTCACCTCTCCAAAATTAATCAGATAATTGTGTGGCCGCACCGGTAATGCAAGATGATTCTTGATTACATTTGGTATATCTGTATTAAGTTCTATAACGAGAATCAAAATGGTTAAACTATATGGAATGAGTTAGGATCCATATCCATGGTTTAACGGTATTTGAACAAAGGGATGATTATAGCAAGAGATACATAACCATGCTACTAAGAATGTTCTTGAAACTTGATCTCAGACATTTCTAGTTTTAACAACGAATGTGAGTGTTGCTAGACATTTCCGTCGTTAGTATATGGGTTGTCTGCTACTCCAACTCCTAAGTGGGAGCTGTTGGATTATGGTAGTTGGATACGCGCCTATGCGACCAGAAATGTGTGAGCCTATTGGGGGCACACACGTTAAGCACTTAGAGTGCGTTTTAACTTCATGAACGTTTCTAATGTAAACAAAAAAAAAAGAATAAAAACCTGACTAGGACCTATTGATGTTCTATGGATTGTAACCGCTTAATGATGAGGAATTAAGTGTGATAATAAGACTTAATGATGAGGAGTTATAAGTGATAATGAGACTTGATGATGAGGAATTATGAGTCATAATAAGGCTTAAAGATGGAGGTTTTTTTTCTTATCATGAGAGGAGGGTTTAGAGGCTATAAATACTCTACCCCTTAGCTCATTTACAAAGGAAGAACGAGCCTCAAACACTCCAAAATCAGATCCCTCTTCTCCCTCTCCATTAAATCAACCGAATAACCAAAACCATAATTAGGGTTCTTTGATTTTCGGTTCTGCTCAATTTCGGTAATCCTTTAAGGGTTTTTCAAGTGTGACTTGATCCCACAAGGTTCTCAGCAGGTCCAAGGTTTTGGTTTACCAGCTGTCAAGGCGTGACAACAATTAGAAACACATAGGGGTATTTGGTATACAAGTGTTGTCTGGGAAATACGTGAAGTTGGACTAGCATCCGGGCGCATTTGTTGGACGTGTTTGTGTGAGCACTCGTAGAGGTAGAAACTTATCCACTTAGTTTCATTAACATTTGATTCTTCAAGAGGTAAGGTTTCTATTACCATTTTTGTTTATTTATTGTGTGTTAATCATATGTACCAAACATGATCCATATCCGTTGCGCACTCGTGGTTGTTAATGGTTAACATAGTTATTAAATCCCAACACTTCATAATACATTGCCCCCTATATGGTTGATCCACTCTTAATATATTTCACATACATTTAATATACTCTTAAGGGCCTTGTAATAGTCTTCATACTACCTTACTTGTGTGTTGCCTTAACGGAATATTAAATAGACGGCGGGTTCGTGTAATTCGTTCATGACTTATGAAATAATTACATAGATCATCACAAGTGTGACAAAGCAACAACACTAGGAGAAGCAATCTAGGGAGTAATACATGATTAAATAAACACAATCTTTTATTATATTGTTATCACCATTAGTTTAGTTTATTATTTAGTTTAATAGCTAAAACCAACCACCTCTCTAATATATGATTTTACATGCTTTCATAAAACATAAAAACACAAAAAGAATCTTCTCTCAGCCTTTAGAATTCTGTTAGACCATGATCAAGCCTTCCCAACCTATTCCCCGAGTGAACGATAACAACCCCCCGAGTCTTGCCTATACTACCACTACAACGATTAGGTGTTATGCCTAGGGAGTTGTAAAACTTCGTGTAGAAGTCCTATGACGACCGCATCAAGTTTTTGGCTCCCGCCGCCTGGGGAATAGTTAGGTTTTGATCATAGTTTAGCTTAGTTCTACTTGCTTAAATCCTTTCAAGTGAGACTTTAATTTCCGCATATTAGCTTTCTTGTAGTCTATCTTTTTCTTCGTGTTATTTGTTTCGTAACCCATTCTCGTCAACCACCATGGGAGACGAGAATCCTATCCGTACTCTAGGAGACTACTCCAAACCAAGCCACAAGGGTTACAGGTATACCATTGAGCTCCCCGTAGGGAACAATGTGGTACCTCTTCGATCCGACACCATCCGGTTGGTGCCAAATGGATGCTCATTCCACGGACTTCGGTCCAAGGATCCAAATCAACACCTCAAGGATTTCCTTAATCTTGTGGACTTACTTGACCTTGACGGTGACAATAGGGAAAGAACGCGCATGCGTTTATTTCAATTTTCCCTTCACGATCAAGCTAGCAATTGGCTTAAACTCCTTCCTGCAAGATCCATCACCACATGGGAGGATCTTACTACCCGATTCATTGCTCAATTCTTTCCACCGGGAAGGAACGCAAAACTCCGCAACGATATCCTGATGTTCCAACAACATCATGGAGAATCTTTATCCGAAGCATGGACTCGTTTCAAGGACTTACTCCAAAAAGTCCCTCGTCAAGGCATAGACCTTTGGCTTCAAGTCCAATTTTTTTATAACCATGTCAATCCCGTCACAAGACGAACCATTGACCAATCGGCCGGTGGTAAGCTTCGTGACCTCAACGCCAAAGAATCCTGGGCATTATTAGAGGACCTCACCCTCTATGACAACGAAAGTGGAACGACCCAAGGGATTTCGCTAAACCGGTCAAGGCAATCGCTTTGCCTCAAGATGTCCCGAGTACATCCGACCGTCGTCTAATCGAGCTCGAAAATTAAGTCCAACGCTTAATGGAAGCTCATCTTGCTCCGACACAACCTAATTAAGTAAACAATATCACTACCTCATGTGAGATCTGCAGTGGTCCCCATGACACTCAGTATTGCATGGAAGATCCCGAACAAGCCTTTGTTGAATACGCATCCTCGCGTACCAATGAAGCGGGAGGTAAGTGGTATACTTTCAAGCCTGAGCAAAACAATCTTGATGACACATACAATCCGTCATGGAGAAGTCACCTGAACCTTAGGTGGAGACAACCTCAAAACTCTCAAAATAATTTTTCAAACCCACCTAACCGGTTCCAATCCAACGGTTCAAACCCAAACCGTTCTTTCAACGACAATCCTCGAAGCTTTAACAATCAATCAAACCTTGAAGGATTGGTGTCCAACTTCATGGCATCTCAAGACACTAGACTATCTAAGTTTGAAGCTGATTTCAAACAACAGCAAAGCGAGATGACCAACAAAATCGACACTATGTTGAAGGCCATCACCGATGGAATAGTAGGCATACTACCTAGCGATACTGTCAAGAACCCAAAACTAAGTACTACCCCAGTTTTGTCTGCTCGTTCTTACCCAACTGAAATCTGCAATGCTCAACCCACATCCATAGTTCAATCAACGCCATCACAATCCACCCCAAGCAGCCTAAAGAATTCCAAGTTAATGAGCCTAACGTAGGACAAGAAGAAAAAGGCAACATTGGAACCATCAACTCTAACCCACAAAGTATTATCTGGAGGACCTGTTTATGACGCGATTCTCAAGAAAAAGATAACAAAGAAGGAGGACATCAGAGGGAATTTCGAAATACCTTGCAGCAGAGGGGACCTTAAGCACATGAATGCCCTAGTCGATCAAGGGTCCGATGTGAACGTCATGCCCTACAATCACCTAACATAGAGACTTAACCGTACGAAAGGCCTGCTGAGACAGACATTAGACTATCACTAGCTGGCCACTCATACATTTACCCCTTAGGAATTGCTGAGGATTCTGCTCTAAAGAGGATTATAGAGAAGTAATGTTCATCGAGATCATACGAGATAATGATGAACCTCGAAATAAGGGTCCCGATGAAGGTGAAGGGGCAACAACGGAAGGACCGGCGGTAGAATACTTCGACACATTTCCAACTAGAGATGAGCTAACCTACCATAAGTACCTTCTGTGTGGCCTGATCCCTTTAATATTTCTGCGAAACCCCATCATTATAGAAGGATGCCCATCGAACCTCAAGATACCATGCAACATTGGGCATGTGCATGTGGAAAAAGCCTATATTGACCTTAACTCCCCCTTAATATCATGACCCGAATGATGTATAATTGGATCATGAGAAGAAAATTCAACCCCAAGGAAGATGTAAATGGAGGAATTAGTAATTTCACAGGAAGGATTAAAGGAATGAACGTCTTCATAGGAAACTTCACTTATATCGTAGACTTCATGATTATCGAGAATATTAGCTCGATCATAGACCCTAGGTTGTCACAAGTAGTACTAGGGAGGCCTTTTATTGAAATATCCAACATGACTCATGACCTACCCGAAGGAGTAGTTAGGTTCACCAACAAAAATGATGAAGTTGCCTATAAAATGCCCCATAAGATAGAACAATACAACTCATTGTAGAACCTAGAAAAGGAACACACAAAATCGGTCTACCTTAGGAACGAGAAGGACAAGAAAAGAGGAGTTGACTATGTAATGAGTAAGATATTATGGTTTTACAAGGGAAGTTTAGAGTTAGGCCCTGAATATGTAACTAGAATGGATGATGATGGAGAAGTCACGTAAGGACGTGTGACTTCGAGTCTAGCTACAAGACTGATTAATAAAGAAAAGCGCTTTTTGGAAGGCAACCCAATTTACTTTTCCCGCAATTAGGAGTGTCATGTGTGTTTTAATTCTTTATTGTTTGTTTTATTACGTTTGAACTATATTATAATCATGCTTTGTTTGTTTGTAACTTTGTCTTATTTGCAATCAAAGGTATTTTGCAACAATAAGTGTAGGGGAATTTATCCGGTTTTTAGAACCAAGTTCAAGCATGTTAAATAAATTGTTTAGATTAATTCGCGTCATATGATTGAATTGTTAAATCTAAGGTTTTATGCAGCTATTTGTACAGGAACTAACTTATGGAATCAAGTGCAGAAAATTTTTCATCAAAAACAAAAATTTCATTTTCACAGAACGTGGAGACGGCGTCACGATTTACACGCGACGCCGTCACCACGACACCTGTGACGGCGTCAGGATTTTCCTGACGGCGTCAAACGCCCAGGTCCAGAAAACTTAAAGTTTTTAATTATTTTTGAAAATAAAACTTGCATAACATTTAATATATGTATTCTTCTCCTATAAGCCTGCAAAACCCAATGAGTTTAACAATTCTCTCATCCTAACTTTACTGCTTAATCGAGTCAAACCTAATTTCATAATTGTATATTATTATATCGCACATTTTATGCTTGGTATAGTTGTCTTTGTCTTTGATTACAGGTTATATTTGACGAGAAGAAGCTTGGAAGTTCTTAGGAAGTTTCATTGGATGATTCTTGGAGGATGATTTAACCAGTTATCGCATGTTTCTACTCCATTATTGAGCAACCCAGGGGAGTACTAGTTTCTTTTCCTTGTTTTCTTTTTCCCTTTATTCGTTTTTACGGGTACCTTTATAGAACATTGAGGATAATGTTCAACTTAAGTGAAGGGGGAAAATAAGCCTTAGAAACTATTCTTTCATTTTCTATTTGCTTTGTCCTTAAAATGATGGGTAATATATTGAAACATAGCATAAGAGGTAATTTTTACCTAATTTTTTTTATGACACATATCGACGAAAACCGAGTATTAATAGCGTCTCATGGATAGGAATTTATATGACTAGCACAATAACCCTCAGAATTCCACCCCAAAAATGTGAGGTTCGCCTTTAGATCTTTAGGAATTCGGGTATCTATTATTGATGCCCAAGATAGTTTATACCTTTAGCTTTCTCGAGTTAAGGAGTGAGCAGTCACATGTGTCTATTCCGTCGTTACGGATGTGTACGTGTGGTCTTTGTCGCCTTTTCTAGAGCATTGAGATTGGTATTAAATTATAAGAGTGTACCGGTAGCATATTAAATTCTAGAACTTGTTATTGTGATGCATTCTGAGACCGCATAGTAAGTATCAGGATTTGCTTGATAAGAGGCATTAGGATTAACCCATGTTTTAAACTTGTAATTGTTATGATGGTCACACCGATCATATAACTATCCCACACCCTTGCCATGCACTCATTTTTAGTGCAGGATACCCCTAGTACAACCCTCCGAGCCTATCATTTTTCACGGTTCTCGTAATTTTTTGGTGGATTCCAAATCATTAATGAAGAGCATTGTTAATCCTTAAACCAATCGTTACACACAAATCGCCTTAGCCTACCTTGTATCTACTCACCTTTAGTACATTATTGTGTTTAACCCAAGTTAATTATTGAGTACAGGGTTGCTAAGACCTTATCCTTGTAAATATAATTTTGGGACGATTGGGATTCATGGTAGTATTTATTTCGCAGAAGAATGGGGAAGAAAAGTTAAGTTAATACCCCCATATATTTGTTAGATGATCTCCATGTTATTTTGATCCACCTCAAATCGGGTCATTAGTTAGATTGTAAATATCGAGCTTGTAAAAGCTCAAGTGTAGGGGTACGTATTATAAACCCCGCGTGATGTATTATGTTATTCAAACATAAAATGAGAAAAGAAAAAGAAAGAGATTGATGTAGAGTTGTGTAGAGTTTGTATATCTTCGTCCGAGTCTTGGCTTAGCAACCAAACCAGCGTGTATTCGTGTAAATAATTAGCTAACCCTTCCACTCCAAATTCACCCAAAGCTACCCAAATGTATCCCATTTGTTTCTGTTTCTGTTTCCATTATATGTTATCTTACACCTACACCCCATAACCCTTTAAAAGACCTCTTAGATAGTAATGAATAATACTTACGCCTAGCGGTTGAGGTTTGATCCTTTACCAAGCCTATGGTAATTTATATGCTATGACAGGTAATGAGTGTTGATTTTCTGTTATGTTATAATTTATTATACACCCGAGTGAAAGAGAAAATCCCAAACACATATGTGAGGTGCTAGTATATACTTTTCGTGCTGTTAATTACAAGGTCTAGAAGGTTGTGTTCTAAAATACTTTTAAAGAGTAGGTAAAATGACCCCTCATATTGTTATTGTCTAGATAGAAAAGCCTATTTGTTGAGGACAAGCGAATCCCAAGTGTAGGGGTATTTGATGAGGTGTCATTTTATACACTTTTTTGGGGTCGTTTAACCCCTTAAATCGTGTGTTTATGCCCAAAATAGGTACTTAATCGTTCTTTTTCAGGTATTCGGCATTTGGAAGGCATTTGGAGGAAATGCACGTGACTTGGGCTCATTTGGAGAAGAAACGGACAAGACTACGGACCTACACCAACATTGCTCAAGAATTTCACCTCAGAAGCTGCAGACGACATCACAAATTACACGTGACTCCGTCATAAATCCTACCATGACGGCGTTACAAGATATCGCGACGGCGTCAGCCCGCACGATCCAGCCCATTATCTAGAATATTATTGTCACGACGACGTCACGATTAAAACGTGACGCCGTCGCAGCGATTTTCCTATATATACAAATCTGATTTTAGGGTTTTAAGTATGTAACTTTAGAATAAAAAGAGGGTATGAACCCTAGTTCGTTTAGCAGCTGTTAGGGGTGATTTTAGGGCCTAAAAACCCTATTGTACTTCATTCAATTCATGTTCTAATCAAGTAAGACTTATTTAATCATTCAATATGTCTTGTTGAGTGATTCTTATCTGTTCTTGCTTTATCTATAACATGCTTGGCTAAACCTTCTATTGTGTTTATTTATGATTGTATGAAACCTAGGATGTAGATCTTAGTGGTGTTGCTTCTTGTGATAGATATGCATGCTAGGTCTTAGAAAACCAGCTTTTGTCTGTATCGCTGTTGATATGTCTAGGAAAACATGATTGTGTAGAAAGGATACCATCGGGTAACAATCTTCATACTACCTTGCCCCTTATATGGTTGATACTCGTAATATATTTCACATGCATTTAATATACTCTTAGGGGCCTTGTAATAGTCTTCATACTATCTTACTTGTGCGTTGCCTTAACGGAATATTAAATAGACGGTGGGTTCATGTAATTCGTTCATGACTTAGGAAATAATTACATAGATCATCACAAGTGTGACAAAGCAACAACACTAGGAGAAGCAATCTAGGGAGTAATACATGATTAAATAAACACAATCTTTTCTTATATTGTTATCACCATTAGTTTAGTTTAATAGCTAAAACTAACCACCTCTCTAATATATGATTTTACCTGCTTTTATAAAACATAAAAACACAAAAAGAATCTTTTCTCAACCCTTAGAATTCTGTTAGACCATGATCAAGCCTTCTCAACCTATTCCTCGAGTGAACGATAACAACCCCCCGAGTCTTGCCTATATTACTACTACAATGATTAGGTGCTCTGCCTAGAGAGTTGTAAAACTTCGTGTAGAAGTCCTACGACGACTGCATCAATCCACAATATCAACGATAAACTTTTAATTACATATATATCCTTCTTAAACTTTTAAAATAACATATATATCAAAATGATTAATTTATATATAAATAAAACTCTAAAATATTCACATACTCCTAAATTGACCATTATACCCTTATATCATCATCATCATCAATGCTATCCTACATTGGCATATTGAATATCACTACCATCAATCGTCGTTGTCTTTCAACATCGAAATATAACTTTCATACATATTAAAATTTGGTGCAAACCTTTCACATTATCAAATCTGCCTTACTTGTCAATGATGGTTATTTTTGCAAAACCATCAGCAATCGTTGCTGGAGGATATAAAGTTTAAAATTGAACTGACTTAGAGGCTATGAGACTTTAATTCGTATGGGTTAATTAATAATTATTTTGAGAGCTTCGTTAACTATCTATGTGAGAAAGGAAAATGGCAGTTTAATTTCTAAAGATTAATGGAGAAATGAAGATGCTCTTCTAATGCAATTCAAATGGACCAACAAATTGACCCAATACAAATGGCGATATGACGATTAATTAATTTGATGAATTGCTATGATGTTGTGCACCTAATCATGATGGACCAAAATAAATGTTATTGGCATAAAGAACATTGTAGTTACTTACGAACAAAAGATATGCAAAAATCAATTTTTTTTAGTAGATCTTATGAGGGCATGATTGTCAAACTGGAATTAGTTTTGTAATATGAGATATTTTTATGTAAAAATTAATTGTTTGGATATATATATTATTTTAAATGTTTGGGAAGGATATATATGTAATACAAAGTTTACATTGGATATAAATGTAATTTTTAAGTTTTGTAGAGATATGTATGCAATTCTCCTTATATTTTATTTTGTCTTAGTGCCTTGTATTTTTCTTTTTTCTTCTTCTTAACTATTTCTTGTTTTGAAATTAGAATTTTTGGTTTTTGGTTTTTTCGATGTCTGTAGAATTCACTGATAATTGAATAATAAAACAATGCTTCCCGCTTTATATTTATTGGGAACTTAATCTTGGGGATTTTTTTTTATTTATAAAAAGTAAAAACCGACCTAAAAATAAAAGTGAATATCCGGCATTTGTAGCCTCTATAGTGTAAGAAGGAAAACTTGGTTACGACGTAGCAAGTTGAAAGTTGGGATTAATTCTTATTATAGAGCTATGCGGCTTAAAAAGGATCATAATGTTACGTTGTAGCAAAAACTAAAATATAAGAAATTGCAACTTGTGGCTTATACGGCGTAACAAGGGCCATTGCGTTACTATCTAGCACAGAGAAGCCATGTTTTCTTGATCCTAATACATTTATCATGCTCCACACGTTTCATAAACATCTTCTTAGCTAACACATCTTTGTTGAGATATGCTCATGTCATATGGATATTTATACGGTTGAGAATACGTGAGCCTACGGGGGTCACACACGTATACACTTAGATATCACTCTATTTGTGTGTGTATATATAATAATATAAGTGTATATTTATTATATATATTAATATTCCAACGATAGAATACTAACGGTCGTTAATTAGTTCGTTTACGAATAATTAACTGTAAGGGTTTTTAATTAATGGGTAATTAAAAGTAATTATCCATAAATATTAGAAAAGTCAAAAAGTCAACACCAATGGTGTGTTTGGTTCTTTTTGGGCCGATTATAAAGAAGGAAAAATGAAGGACTAAAAGTGTTAAGATTAGGTAGCTTTTAAAGTTAAGTTAACCCTAATCCAACACTATATAAGGAGGACCCTGGATCCTCATTCATTAATCCTTCTTCTTCTCTTGTGTAAGTCGAACGAAACAAACACCCATTAGAGTTTTGGTTTTTTCGATTACTTCTTGTATTCATCGTACGTTGGTTCGTAAAACTAGCATTCGGGTGATATTGGTTGACGTGTAGTGTGGATACACGTAGAGGTTGTTTATTTTTGCAACTAGAAGAGGTTTCGGTATTAGCACGGGTTTAATACACGTGCATATTCTCAAGAAGCCACGGTTCTTGATTTAGCTTGTTTTGCCAAAAGATACACTTTTGGTTTATTATTTATGTTAATTATAATTGCTATATGAGATTAATTTTCGCTGCGTAGCTCGTATAATATTAATGTAATATTAGGGTTAGTTTAGATAACGATTTTCAACAGTGGCATCACGAGCCAAATCATATAGCTTTATAATTCCATAAAAAACGGCAAAAAGATGTAAAATGCATATTTGGTGTATATTTCTTGCTTTTTATGTGAAAATCAATTTTAAAATTTTATTTAATAAAATATATTCCTCCTAGTTATCATATAAAATTTGAAAATAAAATATGATGCATATTTTGTGAATATTTTTTTCTTTTTATGTGAAATCTTATTTAGGAAATTATTTAGTAAAATATATTTGCCTTAAATATCACATAAAATATGAAAACATGAATATTTACTTGCCTTTTTATGTGATATCTAATTTTGGAAATTATTTAGTAAAATATATTGTCCTAAATATCACCTAAAATAAAGAAACAAAATATGTCAATATTTTTACATTATTTTAGGAGGTGAGTTATTTTGCATACTAGTTTCTTCCTGCATACCAAGGGACAAATCTTGACCATCCATTTCATTAGATTAAAAAGACATGATTTAAGATTAAAAAAAACATGAAGGGACCAAAAGTGTAAATTTACTAAAACTCACACTACCACTCCCTCATTATTTGTAGTGTTGGCAAATCTTGCCCAAATTGCAATTAATTGATTTTTTTGACATTTTGTACGTATTTTTACGTTTCTTTACGTTTTTTACGTTCTTATACGTTTTTATACGTTTTCGTCTGTTTTTTACGTTTTCCTTTTTTTTTTTTTTTTTTTTTTTTTTTTTTTTTTTTTTTTTTTTTCTCTTCTTTTTTTTTTTTTATTCCGGCCGTTTTTTTTACGTTTTCGTCCGTTTTTTAACGTTTTCGTCAGTTATTTTACGTTTTCGTCTTTTTTTACGTTTTCGTCCGTTATTTTACGTTTTCGTCAGTTTTTTTACGTTTTCGTCCATTTTTTAACGTTTTCGTCAGTTATTTCACGTTTTCGTCTTTTTTATACGTTTCATCCGTTTTTTTACGTTTTCGTCAGTTTTTTACGTTTTCGTCAGTTTTTTTACGTTTCGTTCGTTTTTTTACGTTTTCGTCAGTTTTTTACGTGTTCGTCTAATTTTTTACATTTTCGTCCGTTTTTTTATGTTTTCGTCTGTTTTTTTTACGTTTTCGGCTGTTTTTTACGTTTTCGTCTTTTTTTTACGTTTTTGTTTGTTTCTTACGTTTTCGTCCATTTTTTACATTTTCGTCCGTTTTTAACGTTTTCGTCAGTTATTTTACGTTTTCGTCTGTTTTTTTACGTTTTCGTTCGTTTTTTACGTTTTCGTCAGTTATTTTACGTTTTCGTCTGTTTTTTTACGTTTTCGTCTGTTTTTTTACGTTTCATCTGTTATTTTACGTCTTCGCCAGTTTTTTTTACGTTTTCGTCCGTTTTTTACGTTTTTGTCAGTTATTTTACGTTTTTGTCTATTTTTTTACGTTTTCGTTCGTTTTTTACGTTTTCGTCAGTTTTTTTACGTTTTCGTCTGTTTTTTTTACGTTTCATCCGTTATTTTACGTCTTCGCCAGTTTTTTTACGTTTTCGTCCGTTTTTTTAACGTTTTCGTCTTTTTTTACGTTTCATCCGTTTTTTTTACGTTTTTGTCAGTTTTTTACGTTTTTGTCAGTTTTTTTACGTTTTGTCCGTTTTTTTACGTTTTCGTCAGTTTTTTACGTTTTCATCAGTTTTTTACGTGTTCGTCTAATTTTTTACATTTTCGTCCGTTTTTTTATGTTTTCGTCTGTTTTTTTACGTTTTCGTCTGTTTTTTACGTTTTCGTTTGTTTTTTACGTTTTCGCCTTTTTTTACGTTTTCGTTTGTTTTTTTACGTTTTCGTCCATTTTTTTTATGTTTTCGTCCGTTTTTGAACGTTTTCGTCAGTTATTTTACGTTTTGTCTGTTTTTTTACGTTTTCATCCGTTTTTTAACGTTTTCGTCAGTTATTTTACGTTTTCGTCTTTTTTTCATTTTTCATCTTTTTTACGTTTCCTCCGTTTTTTACGTTTTTGTCTGTTTTTTACGTTTTTTGACATTTTCTTACGTTTTTTTACATTTTCATACGTTTTCGTCCGATTTCGCACGTTTTCGTCCGATTTCGCACGTTTTCGTCCGTTTTCGCACGTTTTCTTACGTTTTCGCACGCTTTCGTCCGCATTCGCGCATTTTCGTAGGCTTTCCCGCGTTTTCGTCAGCTCTCGCGCGTTTTCGCCAGCTCTCGCGCGTTTTCGCCAACTCTCGCGCGTTTATGCCAGCTCTCGCGCGTTTTTGGCAGCTTTCGCGCCTTTTCGTCAGTTTTCGCACTCTATCCCGTTTTCGTACGCTTTCGCCCTTTTCACACGCTTTCGTCTACTTTCGCACGTTTTCTTACGATTTCGCATGTTTTCGTATGTTTTCGTCTGTTCTCGCACGTTTTCACACGTTTTCACACGTTTTCATTCGTTTTCGCACGTTTTCTTTTGTTTTCGCACGTTATCGTCCGTTTTCATATGTTTTCGGTCGTTTTCAGACGTATCCATCCGTTTTCATATGTTTCAGTCTGTTTTCTTACGTTTTCGTCGGTTTTTGTCCGTTTTCGCACATTTTTGTCTATTTTCGTCCGTTTTCGCACGTTTTTGTCCGTTTTCAGATGGTTTCTTCCGTTTCATACGTTATCTATCACTGATATTATGCCAAAAACCTTAAAACCGTTAACCATTAAACTTAACCACTAAACCTATACAAAAACCTAAACCCATAACCACTAGGTTTAATATCTCAGTGGTATATAAATAAACCTTAAAATCCTATAATCAAAAACTCTAAACACCTTAACCACTATACATACTACCAAAAACCTAAACCCCTAACCACTAGGTAATAATATCACAAGTGATATATACATAACTTTAAAATCTATACAAAACTCAACCTCAAATACTTAAACCTTATACTAAAAATCCTTAAACACCTAACCACTAAGGTATATTATCACAAAATAATATATACATTAAACTTTAAAATTATATGCGAAAAAACTCTAAACCCCTAACCACTAACTCTATACCAAAAAAACGGCTAAAACCTACTATAGGTATTAATATCACAAGTGATATATACATAAACTTTAAAATATTATACCAAAAATCCTAGACCTTATACCAATACCTTTTAAACCTCTATCCACTAGGTATATTATCACAAGTGTATATACATAATCTTTATAAAACATATACCAAAACCTAAACCCTAACCACCAAATTATACCAAAAACCCTAAGATATACATAAACATTTATACCAAAAACCTAAACCACTACAGCTAAACCCTATACCAAAAAAACTAAAACCCTTCCCTAAACCACTAAACACTATACCAAAATCCTAAATCCCATACTACTTTAAAACATATACCAAAAAACCCTGAACCCCTAACACTAAGGTATAATATCACAAGTGCTATATACATTACTTTAAAATATATGCCAAAATTCTAAACCCTTAACTACTAAACTTATAGCAAAAACCTTAAACCATAACTACAAGGTATATATCACAAGTGATATATACAGAAACTTTAGAATATATACCAAAAACGTAAACCTAACCACTAATACCGTACACTAAAAAATCTTAAACCTAACCATATGTAACAAGTATTATATATATACATAAAGTTTAAAATCTATACCTAAACCCCTAACCACTAGATATAATATCACAAGTGATATATACATAAACTATAAATCTATACAAAAACCTTAACCTCTAACACTAAACCATATACAAAACGTTAAACCCTTAACTACTAGATTTAATTCACAAGTGATATATTACATAAACTTTAAAATCTATACCAGAACTAAACCCTAACCACTTAACCCTTATACAAAAACCCAAATCTCTAATTACTAGGTATAATATCACAAGTGATATATACATAAACTTTAAATTCCCTAGACCATATATACTAAACCCCAAACCACTAAACATATACCAAAAACCATAAACCCTATAATCACTAACCTATATACAAAACCCCTAAACCCCAATCACTATGTATAATATCACAAGTGATATATAATTATATATTTTATATATATATATATATATATATATATATTATTATTATATATATATATATATATATATATATTTTATATAAAATTTAAAACCTATATAAATTTTAAACACCTATAATATTATTATATATATATATATATAAACTTTAAAACCTATACTAAAAACCCTAAACCCCTAACCATTAAATTTTATACCCAAAACCTAAATCCTTAACCACTAAACCTTATACCATAAACCCTAAACACCTAACCACTAAACCATATACCAAAACCCTAAACCCCTAACCACTAAACATATTCCAAAAACCCTTAAACCTTAACCACTAACCCTGTGCCAAAACCTTCACCTATCCATAATACTTATCCATATACTAAACCCTAAACCACTAACCACTTAAACTATGCAAAAACCCTAAATTCATAAACACTAGGTATAATATCACAAGTGGTCTATGAATAAACTTTAAACATCTATACCAACAATCACTAAACCCCTAACGATACCTATACCAAAAACCTAAACCTTCTAACCACTAGTGTGAATTTCACAAGTTATATATATAATACTGTAAAATATTACCCTAAACTTAAAACCTCTAACCATAAACTATTTACAAAAACCCCCCCCTCTCACACCATCTCTATACATCATATCAAATAACCATAATACTCCATAGTGTATCGTCAATCTATCATATAATCCTCACCAAGCAATCCTGTATATGAAAAGAACGAAACCATCCCTGTATAGTATCAAAGTCACAGCTCAACACCTCCACAAACTTTAAACGACTGCCTACACTGACCGCAGAACAAGAAACTCTATCACGGCAAGACTCAATCATATAATATCCCAATATACTGAGATAACATTCTAGACAATCTGCATATACTACCAATTTACTCCCCTTGATGATATAATACGCGAGCAATATAGATATATATATATCACTCTCCATCTGTACTACCAGTTATAGTTCATGGTGATATTGATCATCCATTGTTAAGTTGTACATTTAGCCTAAAGACGAATAGCCCAGATCATAGGGCCCCCCCCCTCACTTCATCAACCTCTTGATCGCCACTAACTGCCTGCTTGGTTAATGTGTGTTTGATGACGTAATACTTTACGACAAAAAGTATTTCAAAGTAATACATTCGTATGCACGTTGTTGATTTTGTATTGACTGATTAGAATACTATCGTTGATGTATAAAATCGCAGCTAAATGATAGTCGTTAGCACCTCAATACGGTGTTATTGTCCAGGTTTTAAGGTTTATAATTTTCACAAATAATATGAGTTTATGTGAAAATAGTCGAGTGGATGATTTTCATTAGTTAGTGGATGTGTTTAAAAGATTAGTCTATATCTCTTTTAGTCGTCTGATAGACCAGTGTGATCCAATATCATCTTTATTTCTATCGCAATTCAATGTAAGTTAACTCGTCCCGCGACGACTAGTTCATTTCACTAGTTGCGCTTGTCTGTGAGTATAAGTGTTCGCGCTACGTGTGTGTTCCGGAACGTTGTGACTCAAATGTGTTTTTATCATCTATCATAAGTGCATCGCGACTCTTCGAAGACGGTGTTTTATGATAGTTAGTTGTTAAGTAGTCGCTGACCGCTGGTGGTGTTGATAAACACTATTTTGTTAGTTTTCGGATTTATGGATGATTAAATCAATTTTTAGGTAATCAAATTTAAAATTCTTCACCCCAATCAAAAAATACATATCTCGATATTTCACATATCTCCCATAGCCTCCAACCTCCACCCTAATCCGCCATCCATCTCTCCGCAACTCACTATTTTGATTTGGAGTGCACCCACACCCCCGCCGCCCACGTGGTCCACACTCTATCACTCCATTACGCGTTATGATTAGATGGTTAGAAAGCGGAAGGATTATGTACTTTTAAATGCCAAAAAAAAAATGATAAAATCAGTTGGAGTTTCACATAATTATTTATACCGTTTTACGAAAGCAAGTGAAGTGTTTTAACTTACAAATTCGTTGTATTATCACAAAGGTGATATATCAAAAAAAATACTGCACGAGAAAAAACAAAAAAAATACAAAAAAAACAAAAAAAAGTTTGTCGAAAGTATATGAAAGTGCCCCTTTATTTAAAGATAATTAAATGCTCGTCACGATGGTGTAATTTATAAATCTTAATATTTTACGGTTTTTGCGGTATGTGATTTTTAAAAATAAGGGTGAAAATGTGTTTTAATTAAAAAACACAAAGGTAAGAAGGGGTGACGGATGTTTTTTAAGGTTTAATCTTATTCATTAAATAAAGTTAAATCTTGGATTAATCCTCACCATTAGATCAAACTCAAATGGATGGTGAAGATTTGTCCTTTGGTATGTGAGGAGAAACTGATATGCAAATGAACTTTTCTCTTATTTTAGATATATTGTAGCTTATTTATTATTTATAAATTGTCAACCATAGATTACGTGCATGTAAACCATGGTTACTAAGCTAAATATATCTTGTATGCATGCTTGTTTATTTGGTATGCGTGAAATCTTTGCTACGTGAATGAACTAATTGCAAAAGATGAGAAGACTTTTGTTGAATTCTTGTTTAATTACGTGCATTGATTGTGTTTAGTATGATTAATTGTTTGAATTGGTTTTGCTAGTTTATATATATGTGGCGTTTTTATATATATTTATGCAAAAATGATTTTCAAAAATTAATATGGACTAAACGCACTCGATTAAAATGCTTATTGTATATATATTGATACGTGCACTTTGCAAAATCATGGGCTATATATGTAACTTGTTATTTCTTGCAACATTCTATAACGCATGGGTTTAGTGGTTTCCGCAAGGGAACTCGCAACGGAACAACGTAAAAATAAATTTTTTTACATAAACGTTTTAACAATATTTAAAGTATGTCGTAATCGTTACTAGGGTTTGATTATTTCCCTTGAGGAATTAACCTTATCTGTAGTAAATTTACTTACACTTAGAAATGTTGTAAACATAGTATCCTTAATTTTATAAATGGCATGTGGTTTATAAAATTATGGGATTTCTGTTTATAGAAGGTTTTAAAACGAAAATGTAAATGTTTTAAAATTACTAGTGTTATAAGGTTGTATGCATGCTTCCTTATACACAATTTTGGTAACACTTAATTTATCAAATATATACCCTAAAATTAAGTCATTTGCTATCCAAGTATGAAATCACTTGAGTTTGTTTTTTTTAGTCTAAGATAGTCTTAGGTAAATTGCAAAACAAGGTAATACAACAATCGTATGGTCAGACCTGAGACTGTATACTTACTGATTTTGTATTGGACGACTTATATCGAGTATGGTTGTTCATAACTTCGACCCGAGGCATAAGATGGGGTTAAACATGCTACTTGACATTGTAATTCTGGATTACGATGCCTTGTGTCCCATAAAAGCTAAGAGTTGCACATGTTGGCCATTATCTCTCGCGGATTACCTTTTGAGTTTACCATTTCTAGTAGATCAACTACATTAATGGTAGAACGTCAAGTTGGATCTTAGACCCTTATAAAAATTAATTGTTTATTTAAATATAAACATAGGTAGTTAATTTTTAAGGGATGAATTATTAAAAATACTAAAAATGAATTTTGCAAGTTCCTTTAATGTATTAATGCAACGTATACCATAAACAAGGGTTTATTCTTTACTTGTTGAAAGATAAATCGTGTCTATTTTCCTTAGGAAATTAAGACTATTTCCTATACTCTTACTTATGAAAAAGTTATAACAGGAATGAAAGAATTATCCTAAATTCTAGTCGAACTCATACCAAACTTACATGTTAAGTAAATTGGACTTCTTATTCTTTCAATATTGCTTCAATATCCTTGTTTGGTTTTGAAATCTTTGAAATAAGAAATTTGAATAACTATAGAACTTGTGTCTATAGCTACCAAGATTAAAAATATCTTCTTGTAAACAAGACATATTTATGAGGTTTGATTAGAAGATGGAAATATCACCGCAAAACTGGAAAATGCAATAACTAGAGAACTTATGTCTATAGCTGTCTCCTTAAACCAGTAAGAGACGATGCATGCCCTTGAGGTAAAGTGAGCAGATAAAGGAGGAATTGCATACCAATTTTTCAAGTTGATTCAATAGTTGAGACGGTTAGAACTTGAACACACTTCCTTGAATATCTAAGCACATTAGCAATAATGAGTAGATACTTAAGAAATTGGAAAAATGCATAAATTGCTAATTACTTTTCACTAGTGAAGGAACACTCACACTGTTGTCAGATCTAGTGGGAGTAATGCATTTTATGAATATAGGACAAACTTGCAATGTTGTCAAATTTAGTGGGAGTTATGAGCTGTTTACCTCATAGACATCTTACTTTATTTCTGGCGTGACTTGAAATAATAAATTACTTTCAAAGTATGAAACATCTTCATTTAGTAAGAATCACTGTATATTATATTTGATAACTTGTTGCCTTTGAGATGTTGCTTCCGTTTAATGTTATCTTTGATAGTTATGCACAATTCTTTATTAATAGATGGAGTTCTATATACACTAGCTACGAGCTTGACACTATCATATTGTCAGTACAAACAAACTAACTAGTGTAGTGTTGTTTTATGCAAAGGAGTTGTACCCTACACAAGTGGGAGAAATCTTTATTGTGTGCAAGGAACAACTTAAAACAATATGACTAATGGTTTCTCTTGACTGCAAAGTAAGAAAACTATTACTCTACTAAGACTCTTACACATTTAATATATGTAGCCTTATTAAGAGATAATGTCAAGATAAAAAGGTAAGCTACATGATTATGTTTTCTTAAAAATCATATACATGAACTTTGAAATTAACTTGAAATTACTATTGATTTACTTTAGTTTAATAATTGTTATGTCTTCATATCAAAGACATGTACATTAAGTCCTTTACTTGTGAAAAGACTTGTAACGTAAAGTAAAAGGTTAACTTGTTATGTCTTCAAGATTAAGACATGTATATGAAGTCATTAACTTGATCAAAGACTTATAAAGAATAGTAATATATTGGTTGTTTATGTTTACTTGTTAGTACATACAAATTAAGTCGTTGGCTTGATCAAAGAATTATAAAAGGATGCAATTGGCTTAGTAATACTATTGATACCATTATGTTTTAACTAAAGTTGGTAAAATAGTAAAAGCCATAAAGTATAAGATCAATCTTATTGGAATATCACATTTTTATGGTATGTCCAACAAGGGTAATCAAATTATATTGATATTGTTTTGATTCATGACGACCTTAACTTATTTAACTCCTAAAAGAAATCAAGGTTAGATATTTGAGTATGTCATAGATATACCCAATAAGACTCCAACCTAGAAGGTTAATTAAGATAAAATGAGATGAATCTCATTGTGTCTTAATTGAAGTTTTAAACTTGGTAAAAATCTCGTAGAGATTATTATTGATAAATGGCTAGAATTGTTAAGTGTATTTTGTTGGATACCCAAAGGAAATGATGGGATACCATTTCTACAACCCACACAAGAACAAAGTTTATGTTGCTCGTCATGCTGAGTCATTTGAGAATAGTTTCAAATTTACAAGAAGCGAATGGGAGTCTCACTTTGATAAAAGCAAGTAGGAGTATTGTAGGTCTTGAATTACTTCAAGAAGAAGATATATAAACCTTCTGAACGCACTAGCGAATGTCATACTAAGGCTAAACATGAAAATCTTAAACCTTAGAATGATGTTACTCACATTCATAGATCCGCAAGGATACCTCATGATATGGTTTTATATCAATGGTGAGGATTATGAGTTAGATGATCATGGTGAACCTGCTAACTTTAAGAGATGCATTGTTAGATTTTGGATCTAATGAATGACTCAAAGACTATGAATGAAAAGACGTTGTCCATTAAGGAGATAATCATATTCTTGGAATTTATTTTATCTTTAACCTATCGGTTTGATGATGGAGTTTGAATGAGTTTCCTTTTAGAGAAGACTCATAAGAATAATATTTTGTATACATATTTATTTCACGTCAAATGACATAAGTGTTTACTCGTATTCAAGAAATTGACTATGATTAAAACTTCCTCATTTACGAACTTTAAATATATAAAGATGAGTTGATTGTCATACTTGTTTTCTTAGAAAGAAATATGACAAATTGGATTTCAAGAACTCTTTTTGATTGATTACCTTGCGAGGACGATATGTAATCAAATAAGGTTTTATGAATCCTATATAATCTTTAGGAGTAACAAAAAATGCTAGAATCCAAGTATGGATTAAAAGCACGCATCTAATGAGCATAATGTTAAGTTTAAATTGTTAAATAAATCACTTGTTAGATTTAATTTTTAATTATAAATAAGATAGCTCATGAGTACTTCTCAAAGCTAGTGGGAGTAAATTTGTTTTTACTTTTTTAGAATCAATTATGTTGTTGAACATATTAAAACAATTTATTTATCTAAGTAAGATTTTATCCCTTAGATTGAAATAAAGTTTCTTATGAGAATTTTAGGAAGAATAACATGCAACTGGAATAATTATGTTTGAATACTATGTGGTGAATTTAGTCTGAATGCAATTTGCTATATATCATTTGAGTGAAACTCGAAATGATCTATCTAACTGGCAAGTTATGATATTAACAACTGAATGGAAACCTTAGTCCACTAAAGGATTCATTATAGGACATTCATATTGTATATGTGTTTTGTTGTATCATTTGCTATGAGTGTAAGTTGATTTGACAAATTGATTCTATTTTAAAAGGATTTTTGAAGGAAACATTTGATTAATGTTTAAATTAGGAATTCGTTCTTAGAATTAATAATAGAGATACTATGGATATGCATTGTGGTAATCATAGATAAGTCATTATGTCAACCAAACCTTGATTTGTTTTGTGATTATCAACATTATCAAAGAAGTGTTTGGAATTTACGATAGTTTAGCATAGTGTTGTTGTATACACTAGTGCTTGTTTTAATTGAGATGATACTCAATCTTAGTCAAAGCAAGTTTATCATCATGAATGACAACGTTACTGGCCACACATGTTTTTAGTTTAAAAGCATAGTTGCATAATACAATATTAAAAGAATAAGAACGCTTTACAATTTGGAAAACTGTTGAGATGGCTGTCTCCATTAGGATGTTTGGCATATGTCATGCATCTTATGGAATGTAATGTGACTAGACTCATATAAGTAATACTTATAAGTGAGTGCACACTTACAAAATAACAATCATCATATTATTTAAAGAACTTCACTATTTATGAATTTTTGAAATAAGTATTCTTAAAGTCCTACAAGATCATGACCTGGTTGATTTGTTCATGGAACCTATGCCTTATCACTAATTATGTTTGTTGTAGATAAGACATTTAACTAGGATCATCATGCACTAATCCTATTTGGTATTTGGATGATGGAACTATAAGCAGTTGTATTAAATAATGAATTGACATACGTGGCATGATTGTTTTCATTTTTACTACTGTTTTCTATATTCATGTTTAAATAATTGAATAATTTTATTTGTTCTAAACTATGTCCATTGTTAGTTAACAAATGTCCATTGTTAGTTAACAATATGGGAGTATTGTTAAGATAAGACAAATATGAGTGTTTGGTTATATTCTAGAGAATATGTAAAGATGATTCTGCCAACTTCACATGTTATTCAATGAGGCTGAATATTGGATACCCCACATGTGTTAATCACTTTATGGATCGGCGTTATTGGGTGCATTACACACATGGTGAAAGTTATGTTTATCCTCAGACTTAAGATGCAAGCAGGTTATGCGTATATGGATAACATTTCTTAATTCTAGTCTACTGCTATACTGTCAAAAGGTAGTTATAAGGACAACTTTCAGAAATGTTTTTAAATACATGACGGACACTTGTAGTCAAAATAGAATTTATTCCTCTACGTATTTGGGAGTTAGATACTTACTGAGCCCCTCGTTGGGTTGATCAGATGTTTGTATGGCCACACCCAAAGTGTAGTTAAGATGATTCTTTTTACATTTGAGAAACAGAATCGTTAAACTATGGAATGACTTTTGATATATATCCATATTTAACATTGTATATGAAACAAAAGGATATGACTAACTTAACCATAGATGGTTGATATATTTACTGAAACCATACTCAAGTATTTCTGGGAGCATTGATGATGTTGTTAGACTATTCGTCAATGTTAGTATGTTATATTCTATGACCATGACATTCACAAGTGGGAGCTATTGGGAAATGCATGTCATATGGACATTTATATGGCTGGGAATACGTGAGCCTACGGGGGTCACACACGTATACACTTAGATATTACTCTATTGGTATATATATAATAATATAAGTGTATATTTATTATATATATTAATATTTCAACGATAGAATACCAACGGTCGTTAATTAGTTTGTTTACGAATAATTAACTGTAAGGCTTTTTAATTAATGGGTAATTAAAAGTAATTACTCATAAATATTAGAAAAGTCAAAAAGTCAACACCAAGGGTGTGTTTGGTTCTTTTTTGGGCCGATTATAGAGAAGGAAAAATGGAGGGACTAAAAGTGTCAAGATTATATAGCTTTTCCCAAAGCTAAGTTAACCCTAATCCTACACTATATAACGAGGACCCTAGATCCTCATTCATTAATCCTTCTTCTTCTCTTGTGTAAGTCGAATGAAACAAACACCCTTTAAGGTTTTGTTTTTTGATTACTTCTTGTATTCATCATACGTTGGTTCGTGGAACTAGCATTCGGGTGATATTGGTTGACGTGTAGTGTGGATACACGTAGATGTTGTTTATTTTAGCAACTAGAAGAGGTTTCGGTATTAGCACGGGTTTAATACACGTGCGTATTCTCAAGAAGCTTCGGTTCTTGATTTAGCTTGTTTTGTTAAAAGGTACGTTTTCGGTTTATTATTTATGTTAATTATAATTGCTATATAAGATTAATTCTGCTACGTAGTTCGTATAATATTAATGTAATATTAGGGTTATTTTAGATAACGATTTCCAACAATCTTGCCCTCATCATAAGTCATAAGCATAAGCTACAAATATATAATCCTTCACATGAGTCTTAATATGGTTTTATATAAATTTAATGACAATTATATGTTCATAGTCCTGTTTCATTATTAAACTTGTTTGTGTCTTTATGAAAAGACATTGGGTCAAGTATGTGGCATTTTGGTATAAGAGATTATTGTAAAAAATGAATTACATGTAGTCTCTTATGTCTTCACCAGATACTAAATGGGACTACTTTGCAAGAATAGGGTGGGCCATCCTATCAAAATCGGATGAAAAAAGATGTGAACTCATATGGTACTGGTCTCAATGACTACTAGTCGTATCATTTTATTTTTTAATTTCTTTCTTCCAATGTTCCTTTCACCGATTAAAAATAATTTATAGTTGTAAATCGAATTATTGTTGCGTAATTGGCAAAATATAAAACTAGTAGTAAATATTTTTTTGTTGCAGTTTTCACCGTCTATTAGTCACAACTTTACACCAATGATAAATTTATGTGAAAATATTTAGTGGTAAAATTATCTATAAAGGCTATATTACAGTAATCTTGTGGGAAAACCAAATTTACCAACTAAATGTACCTTCAAAAATAGTGAATTTCCACGTCAATGTATGCGCTTACGTGTCTTTGTGCCATTGGTTGTATCAAAGACATGTTACGTCGAAATGCAAATTTATAAAACTTTTTATAGTAGTGAATTTCCACATCAATGTATGCACTTATGTGTCTTTATGCCATTGGTGGTATCGAAGACCTGTTACATCGAAATGCGAATATATTTAATTTTTTATAGTAACGAATTGCCACGTCAATGTATGCGCTTACGTGTCTTTGTGCCATTGGTGGTATTGAAGACATGTTACGTCGAAATGATAATTTATTTAAATTTTTTACAATATTCATTATGCACTATATAAGTCGAGTTAGGCAAAATAACTTGTCAAAAATTTTATCTGAATTTTCTTTGAAAATTTTGATCGGGATCAACTGAATGAACCAAGTAGCAAAGAGAGGACTACACTAAGTAAGTTGTGTTTCTTAGCGTATTTTATTTGATAAATTGAAAGAACATTTAGGAGTTTGCTATATTGGGCTTAAGTTCATATGTAAATTAGGAATTTTCTATTTCGTGTCGCTTCTTGTTCATAACCGCTAATTTCTCAAATGTAGTAAGTTTTCAAATTAAAGAATCTAATTGTTTTTTTAAGTATTTGCACAATTGATATTAAAGAAGCAAAAGCCCACTGCACTATGTAAGTAGCAATGCTTCACTTTACTCGGATCTATCAGTTATTTATTCATTAAGTTTTGCAGATTCTTTTTACAAAAGCATGATTAGATCTCGTAGGCAAATTACTTTTGTTTCATAAAACAACATGAATTGCTTAAGTCTCTGATTTCATTTCAAACTTTATGCGTATACAAGGAGTTTATAAAGCACGCTAAACAAACAAGTGTAGTAAATTATCTAGATTCAAAAGACTCATGTTTCGTGGGTATCTTTTGTGGGTTCCAGTCAGGTTACTAAGTCTAGTTTCCGAAAGGTAACCATGTTTGCATATAACAATTAACTGTTTTTTCTTTCTACTGATAAGTTTTGGTTGGTTGTAGATGTAGCAATTTCATCCTTTTGCCTATGAATTGGTCGATATAGCTTATTATTGTAATAATAATATTTTTGGGTCAATCGTGCTCTCGCCTACTTCAAACCAGTTTAGTGTGATCTTTTATCCTACTCGTCCTACCCAATATATTGGTTGTAAAAACATGAGTACACTTTTTATAATTGTTATATTGTTCAACTCCTTTAAGTTGTTTTCCTTTTTAGCTAATATTTGTTTTGTTTTACATGTTTGACTTTTTACTAAAGAGTAATAAATTATACAACAAACTAACACATATTAACATGAAAGGAATCCATGCAGCATTATGCATAATTTAAATTTGCTTAACCAATTGACTAATAATAATCTTATTGTGTTTGATGAGTTTTTAACAGGGTCTTTTGGATGGCTATACATGTTCGACTATGAATTTCTTAAACAGGATTGTTGTTCATGATGAAAATGAATCCATAAATATTAGCCATCATATGAACATGCATAATGCTTCAAGAAGGTGTAAAACAAAAGGTAAGTTAGTTAATGAGAGTAGTTTTATTTGTTACCAGAATGAACCATATGAGAGGTTTCAGTTTCTACAACCATTATTAAGAATATGTGTTAATACTGAACCGATGTGGTTGCTCGAAACTTAACCATTTGTCTAGATAAGTGAACCAGAAATCCTCTTAATTAAGAACCAACTCCTAGTAAAGAACCAACCTAAAACTGACTAAGATCAATCTCTTTGGAAACTATATATATATAAAAAAAATATGATATATATAGATATAAATTTAATATAGTATAATAACCGCCGGTTAATGATTCGAGAAGCGCCAACAGCGAAAAGAAATTCAACTTATGTACATCAACCAATAGCTCTAGGGGGTAATGAGAATCATGTATTTTTCCCCAAAATCATGTGTTCAACACCTACCGTGGGAACGTGTTAATTCTCATTTAATAACTAACCAAACCATCACACAACCATATAAACTACATAATATTGAATCTCCGTCTCGTATTATTGTGTAACTAAACAATAGATTAAAATTAGAGTTGCGACTGCGATGACATCGTTATGATAGTGCTATAAAGATTGGACTTATAATTTTATATATTATAGCATCTCTTAAGTGAAGTCAAAGTAATACGTTAATAGTGATTAGCATAACAATATATATACATTTGTTGGAAAATTTTAGTGGAAAATGTGTTATCACTAACTTAGGACATATATAATTTATTAGTAAATAAAATAATTAAAGTAAGGCCAAAGGTCCAGTAGCCAGTAGTTAATGTCGCAAAATATATATATATATATATATATATATATATAGTGACGGAACCATAAAAATGGCATGTGGGGGGCAATTTTTTTTTTTTTTGACAATAACAACAAAATGTTAAAGAAAAACTGTGATCGAAATGATAAATCAAGTATTATTACTTAGAAATGAAGAATTTATAAGGTTTTAAAGCGTTGAATGTTATGTTTTAGTATGTGAGTGGGGGGCAATTTGAGATTTGAGCGGGGAGCACTGTCGAAAAAGGGTCAAAATTTTAAAAAAATTACACTAAATTCTCAGATTTTTCGACGAGCATGGGGGGCACTTGCCCCCCATATTCAAGCTATAGATCCGTCCCTGTATATATATATATATAAATTACCGCCGGTTAATTATCGAGAAGCGCCAATAGCGATATGAAATTCACTTGTGTACATCAACCAATACTCTAGGGATAATATCATGTATTTTCCAAAATCATTGTTTAACACCACCGTGGGACGTGTTTAATTCTCATTTAATTAACTAACCAAACCATCACATAACCCTTAAAACTACATATATTGAATCTCTCTCTATTAGTGGTGTACTGAACAATAGATTAAAATTAAGTTTCGACTGCGATACATGTTATTATAGGCTAAAGTTTGGACTTATATTTTATATATGTATGCATCTCTTAAGTGAAGTCAAAGTTAGTTACTTTAATAGTGATTAGCATAACAATAGAGATATATTTTCTTTATAAAAGTTAGTGACTTCAATAGTGTACGAATATCCACTTCAACATAGATTAAAAGAAACTAATAGGTTCCAACATTCATGGACATTATTATGGTAAAGATAAAATATGCTAGATGGGAATATGAACCACTTCCAACTAACTTATATAAAACGACACAGACCGAAAGATTGTTCATCACATCTATGAAAAACATTTCTCCTCATTAATCCACTAGTAGTTAGATGTGTTGGTTGAATACCAAAGAAAGTTGTCACAAAGAGAAATTAGATTATTTAATAGCAGGTACATAGCGCAACTTCTCGTATAATTAAATAAGTTTTATAATGTTAGCACAACTCCACATATATATCAATAAATAACCTAGTTAGGCATTGCTTTACAATAGTCTAGAGAAACTTGTCCTGATTGATAGAGTCTAATGCCTGAAAATGTTTCTTATCCTTTCATTCCATTTGGAAAATGGAAGAAATCATGAGATGCTTGTCTTTCAGAAGCTTCTTCACCCACAGATTCTATAAAATTCATATCTAGTTGTCATCCATTTCTTGAAAGCGTGACATCAGTTCAAGTCCTTATTTCTTCTAGATTATCAACATGCATTGCATAAAGAGCCATACAGCCACACATTCGTAAATCAACTAGATCTTGAGATCTTGAGATAACTATGCCTCAAGATCTAGTTGCTTAAAAAAGGTTGGTTGTATGCCTCTTGCTACAATGTATGTTGATGATCTAGAAGAAACACTGACTTTAAATGACGTCACCCTTCCAAGGAATGGAAGACAACTGGATATGAATTTCATGAAAAATGAATCTTTGGGTAAAGAAGGTTCTGGAAGACAAGCGTGTAATGATTTCTTCTATTTTCCAAATGAAATGGAAGGACAAGAAACTTTTTAGGCGTTGGACTCTATCAAGCATGACAAGTTTCTCTTGACTATGGTCAAACAATGCATAACCATTTAGTTATTGATATATACGTGGAGCTGTAAAAACGTTATAACAATTATTTACTTATACGAGGAGTTGTGCTATGTACCTACTATTAAATAATCTAATTTCTATTTGTAACAGCTTTCTTCAGTGTTAAACCAACACATCTAACAACTGGTGGATTAATGAAGAGAAATATAATCATAAATGTGATGAACAGTCGTCAAGTCTCTGTCATTTTGAAATAAGCTAGTTAGAAGTGGTTCATAATCTCAACTAGTATATTTTTCTTTACCATAATAAATTATAATTAGTAGTGTCCATGAATGTTGAAAGCTTTTAGTTTCTCTTAATCTATGTTTGAAGTGGTTATTCGTACACTATTGAAGTAATAATAACTTTTTAAATTAAATATGATCTCTATTGTCACGTTAAGCATTAGTAAAGTAACCAACTTTGACTTCACTTATGAGATGCATACATATATAGAATATAAATCCAATGATGAGGCTATCTAAACAGAATATCAATTCCTATATTTTCTGCTTTAGCCTGAAATAACATGTACCGCTGTCAGAATTTAATAATCAATCTATAGTTTCAATATGCCACTAATAGAGAGAAACAAAATATATGTAGTTCAAGAGAACAATATTTGTTGTTTGTCTTTTGAGATATTAGGGTTTGGGTGATGGTTTGGTTAGTTAACTAAATGGAATTTTTATACACTTTTCACGAAGGTGTTGATGAAGGATTTCAGAAAATACATAGACTATTGTTTGATCATAAGTGAATTTCATATCACTGTTGGCTCCTCCTGATATTTAATCGGTGAAAATTTTATAGCTAAATATTTAAATTTAAGAAATGTTCAAAAAGCGATTGATCTTAGTCAATTTTGGGTTAGTTGACTTCTTAGGAGGTATTTGTGGTTCACTTTGCTAGATAAATTGTTAACCCATTGTGCAACCACATCGGTTTAGCTTGTAATTATTGGCAATAGTGACACATATTCTTGACTATGTTTGTAGAAACTTCAACCTCTCTAATAGACATATGGTAGAGTCTCGTAACCAAACAACAACATACCTTTCAATTAAGCATGATCCTCATCCAAGAGGACGTCTTCCAGGGTACACCCTGAACATTTAGCGAAGGTAGTATTAAAAGCAAGTAGGTATGATCTTAACTTCTCATAGATGTACATATTTTTTTTCTTTCTTGGGTTACATGGGTTTCTGAATCGACATTGTAATCCGAATAATCCTAGAGAAAATACACTTTTGGATAGCTCGGAGTCGGCGCAGGTGAACCTTTATGGCACAAAGGGATTAATTTTCTCCCCGTTGGATTTAAACCCTCACCGCTACACAATCACGACTCCATCGCAAAAACTGCGGCTTCAATCAATTATCAGGTCAAATTTGCTTTCATTATCTTCAAAAACCTCAATCTTATGCTTTATTCATGATTTATATCGATAGGAATGCTATGGTTTCCTTTGTAGGTGTTCGATTTGCTCATTCAAGAAACAATAGCAACGACTCACCAGTGTGTAGCGTCATTCATTCAGTAAAGCAACCCTACGACACATGTTAATTTTGATCAACGTACGGTGATTTGAAATGATATACATATATAGATACATTTGTTGCCTTTTGATTGTTTGAGTCCTAATTTGGTTTTAGTCGACTTAAATTATTTAATTCATGTAGTTGTATTTAATTCATGTAGTTGTATAACTTTAGTTCATAATACTACTAGGAGTGTGGAAACTCAAGATGAAACTGTAGAACTTTTAAAAAAATAGAATTGTGCGGAACTGGTAGCGAATATAACTTTTACAATTAGTCAATGATGTTACGAAATGTGTCATGTTGATGAACATACGTTTCATGTTTACGAACTCAGTGCGTGTTATTAGTTGACTTGTGATAGACTGGTTGAGCTATTTCATTTTGAACAGGATCTTAGATTTGAATGTTGATATGTATATAAATTTTAAAAATATAAATCAATTTATTCATATGAGTCGCGATATTAGCATTATTATAATGTACATTCAACATTATAGTGTTGAACATTCAATAGGAGCGATATCGTTTCTTTAGAGTAGAATATTGGGTTGAGACGTTTAGTAATATGAAGGTTTCATATTATAACTTCCTACATCTGCGAATACTGTGAGTATAATCATATTATAGTTTAGACTTATGAGACTAATATGTCATATCGAACAATAATTAGTAGTTTATGATTTACATTATTTTGACTTGTGGGTTGACTTGATGAATTAGAATACCGCAAACATGTTTGCAGTCGAGTACTGCTCTTTGGTATGCCATGATATTCATGATCTTTTTTATAAGTAAAAATTGGCTCTTATTTTACCACATATGTAAATAATTTTTTTGTTTTATGTAGATGTTATGTAAAGTTTGTTCTATAGAAGAAGATGATATTTAAGCAAAACTTGTCAGCATGTTTAGTCAGCTAATGATCAACATAACTGTGCTATTAGACCCTTAGTCATTGCTAGCATTCCACCAGTTTCACAAGATATTTTCAGCAGTCATCCAATGATGTTAAACGGTTTCTTGTTGGAACCAACAATGTTTCATTTAAGGCAACACATAACATGTGGATGAGTCCTGAAGGTGGTGGATTTTCAATACGATCACCAAGAAGTCCGATAACTGAAACACTTCATTCCTTAATGTAGAGTTTAAATGCTATAAAATATCACAAAACTATAAACTAGACGACTTGTAACTGTTGGACCCATCTCACATCCTATTTTTAATGACCTCCTTGGACTTGAATAAAGAAAGTCTAACGAGGTTGTTAAAAAGCAAATATCATATGGTTCCAACAGTTACAAGTCATCTTGTGTCTAGTTTTGTGATATTTTTATAGCATCAGAACTCTACATTGAGAAATGTAGCGTTTCAGTTATCGGATTGCTTGGTGATGGCACTAAAAATCTACCACCTTCAGGGTTCATCCACATGTTATGTGTTAAGCTAAGTGAAACATTGCTGGTTACAACAAGAAATAGTTTAACATCATTGGATGACTGGCTAGAAATTTCCTACAGAACTGGTGGAATACCAGCAATGACTAAACCATTAGTTAACTAAAAAAAGCTGACAGGTTTTGCTTATCTTCTATAGAATAACCTTCACGTAACGTCTACATAAACAAAGAAAATTATTTACATATGCTGTAGAATATTTTGGCATACCAAAGAGCAGAACTCGGCTGCAAACATGTCTGTGGTATGTTGATTCATCAAGTCAACCAAAAAGTCAGAATAATGTAAATCACAGAATACTAATTACTGTTTGATATGACATATTAGTCTCATAAGTCTAAACTATAGAAGGATTATACTCACAGTATTCAAAAATATAGGAAGTTCTAATTTGAAACCTGCATATTACTAGACGTCTCAACCCAATGTTCCAATCTAAAGCAATGATATCGCTCTTATCGAATGTTTAATGTTGAATGTACATTATATCATTGCTGATATCACGACTCATATCTATAAATTAATTTATAAATTATAAAGTTATATACATGTTAACATTCAAATCTAAGATCCAGTTCAAAATAAAATGGCTTAATCAATATGTTATAAGTCAACTAATAACACGCAGTGAGTTTGTCAACATGACACGCGTGTTCATTAAAATGAAACGTTTTGTAACATCATCGACTCATTGCAACACTTAAAATACAACAAACTTCATCTCGAGTTTCGCATACTCCTAGTAGCATATAATTAGCCTTATGAACTAAAACTATGCAACTACATAAATTAACTAATTTAAGTCAACTAACACCAAATTAAGGCTCAAACAATCAAACGACAAAAAATGTATATTGTATATCATTTCAAACAATTATATAATGATCAAAATAACACGTGTCGTAGCAGTTTTCTTACTAAATGCATGACGATACACACTAGTGAGTCGTTGCGATTGTCCGTTGAATGCACAAATCGAACACCTAAAGAGCAAATCATAGCATTCTTATCAGTACAAATCATGAATAAAGCATCATTGAGGTTTCTAAATATAATTAAAGCAAAAATTTAACTGATAATCGATTAAAGTCGATGGATGTTACAGTGGAGTCGCGATTATGTAGCAGTGGAGTCTGTTAGGATTTATATACCTAGGTAACTAGTTTAGCCACGAGTACGCAGCGGATTTGGATTTAGTAATAGCATATGGTTAACACTTAAACAAGAAGTAAAATAAACGCGTACCTCTTTGATAATTGATCAAGAAATCGAAACAAGCAATTAAAGTAAATTGCCTCTACGGTTGCTCACACAGTCACGTCAACCAAACATGTAAGCTTGCTAGACTTAAACTTCACAAACGAACAACCTTTGTATAATATCCCAGTTACCAAGCAAACTCTTGAATTAGTAACCGAAAAAACCAAGAACCGAATTAGGGATTCAAAACCCTAATTTTACCAAAAATCAAAACCAACCCTTGATGGGTATTATGGAATTCGGCTGGAAACAAAAGAAAGAACACGAAACGATTTTCTGTTGAAGGTTTTATGAGAGAGTTAGGCACATGGAATGAATAAGGATGAGGAGTATTTATAAGCATGATACCCTAGTTGTGATAGTTATAGAAGACCAAAAGTCCTACAATTATCACAAGCCTTTTCCTTGTCCTTGTAACACACAAAAACCTTCTCACTATCCCTCATAGGAACCGGCCACCTTGGGGAGTCCTTGGGGTTTGGGTTTTGTTCATTCTAGTCCTTGGTTTATATTAATGTGAAGTATAAAACGTGTTCTCCGTGTATTAACGTGTGTGCCCCCAATAGGCTCACATATATTTGTAATATATAAATGTAATCCGACCACCAATATCCAACAGCTCCCACTTGGGAGTTGGAGTAGCATTTAACACTTATATCTATAATTGGCAAAGTCTAGCAACCCACATAATTATTTTTTCATTAGGAATATTATGAGATAAGAGTTTCAAAAAATCATCTCTGCTATTTAATGGTTATAAATTTCTTGCTTTATAATCATCCCTTTGTTACAGATACCGTTAAACCATGGATATGGATCCTGAGTCATTCCATATAGTTTAACATTATGTTTCTCGTTATAGAAATAATTCAGATATACCAAATGTAATCAAGAATCATCTTGCATTACCCTTTGGGAACGGCCATTCATTTATCTGATTAAATCTGGAGAGGGCCCAATGGTATCTTTCTGCACATATCAAGTGGAGGAACAAATCCTTTATTGACTACAAGTGTTGTGGATGCTGCTTCACATACACTCCGAAAAATAGCTTTTATAACTACCTTGTTTCAGGACAGCGTTTGGCTATAATCACAGAGAGATATCCACACATACAGAACTTGCTTGCATCTCAAGTCTAAGGACAATTTTAAACCATTTTCGACATTTTACTCATGACATGGATCCAAAAGTAAATGCTCGAAGGTTGGGGTATCCAATATGCATCCCTTGTGAATACATATGAGTTTGGTGGGAACCAGCCATATATTCAAAGAATATAACCAACACTCACATTTGTCTTACATAACAATATTCCCATATTGTTAACCGACAATGGACATATTTAGAATGATAAGTCACGGTGATTTTGCGGTGGAGTCGTGATGATTTTGCGGTGAAGTCGTAGTGGTGTTGCGGTGGAATCGTAGTGTAGTCGATGTGGTGTTGCGGTGATGGTTTATAGTGGTCACAAGTTATGGAGTCTCTATGCTTTTCTCAGTGAAATTGGAGGTTGGTGAAGTCCCCAAACGAGTGGTTAGCTAAATCACCAATTAATGACAAAGTTACCGAAGTTACCCATGTACTATTGTATATCTTCATTTTTGGCTAAAATTCACCACCTTCTTGTATATTTGTGAAAGTAACATAATGGCTTCAAATAGATATATTTATCTATATATGTTGCAAAGGAGATATAGATCATATGTGAAGTCGTTCAGTTATGACATAAATAATGACTTATTTTTATAAAGTCGCAAGTTAGCAACTCACTTAGCCACTTTTATATAGATGTCATCAGATTAGCAACCTCACTTGCGATATGGTCTTAAATGTCGCGAAAATAGCAACGTAATATGTGACACAATTTACGACATCATCATTTGAAAACATGTTGCGACTTACATTAAGACATAGTTCGCGCCATCGACGAAGTTGGCGTCGCTAAATTGTTTCAAACACGTCGCCAAATTGCGACATGTATGTATGTGTCACAAAAAGACGTCATTAAAAGGGATTTTTCTTGAAGTGCGTTGCTTGCTGATGTGCGGTTGTTGTAACACAAAAGTTTTACAACTCCATAGACAGTGTACCTAACCGTTGTAGTGTAGTATAGGCAAGACTTGGGGGTTGTTATCGTTCTCTAGGGGAATAGCTTGTGAATGTTCGAATTAAACGTAACTAAGGTCTAGGGGTTGAGAGAAGATTATTTTTATAGTTTTATATTTTATGAAAGCAGGTAAAATCTCTGGTTTGAAGGGGGTTTGGTTTTAAACTAATAACTAAATTAAATCTAAACTAACTATGTAGAAACTCGTATAGGTAAACAAACGTGTTCACTTAAGCATGCACTACTCCTTAGTTTGATCCTCCTAATCCTATTGCTTTATCACACTTGTGATGTAATGTGTACGTATTTACTAATTCTTGAACGAATTAGATGAACCCGACGTCTATGTAATATTCTGTTAAGGCAACGCACAAGTTAGGAAGTATTAAGACTATTACAAGGCCCTTAAGAGTATATCACACGCATTCAAACAATTAAAATATGATCAACCATATTAGGGCAAGGTAGTATGAAGATTGTTGCGATGGTATCTGTTAGCCTTAAAATATGCCGACTTATACGGAATTACATTAGTTTATTATAGCCGTATCGAATAAGGACTAGAAATGTCAACTTAGTATAGTTATGCGACACAAAGGCTATATATATCCCATCCTTACTTCCAATGAGGGGTGATGATTCATAATGTATCATTTCACTAGGGGTGTGTGTGTGTTCTTCCTTCTTCCAAACATACACACATCTTCCCTTTTCTCTCATCTAATCTAGTATGGAAAATTATTACTTTTATCCTCCCCGACCTCCGGATCATCTTAGTTAGTGATTTCTTATGTTAACAATTGGCATTAGTGCTAACAGGGTGTTTTGTATTGTGTGTTTGTTCTTTCATGATTCCAGCTTATTTACTGCTTATTCTCGTGGCTTATTTGGGTGAAAAAAGCCACATATTTTTTTGGCAAAAAGTTTCTAACTTTCTAGTGTTTCATGTGTTGTATTGTAAATCAAAAGAAAGTGTGAAACTGATGGCTTATTTTAGCTTATTTTTTAAAGTTTTTTTCTTTTCGTGGGCTTATTTGGTGACAGAACCCACGGTGTGGTTTATGTTATGGTCTGGATAATAAAGTCTCTTCATCTTCCCTCATGTTTCATCAGTTTGGTTGCAGATCTAAAGGGTTTGATAAAGCTTATTACTGGGTTGGCTTATTTTCGAAGCATATTTTATGGGCTTATTTTGACAACTATGAAACATGTTTGAAGGCAACGAAACATGTTATGATGGCTTTGAAACATGTATTACAAGTTATGTGAAATATGACAAAACATGTTCTTGCGAAATATGTTGTGCCTTATTTGTGCGAAATATGCAGGTGTGACATATTGTTGCGAAATATTACATATTCAGAAACAAAACTATGCCCAAATTTTGTCACACACCTGCGAAATATGTAAACCCATGACTCAAAACCGAGTCAACTCGGTAATTACCGAGTTGACTGGGTTAACTCAGCTGAGTCGAGTCAAAGGTCAATGACAAAGACATAATGAAATTAAAGAAATACAGACTCGTCATGTTAAACCATAAACAACTCAACAACAACAACCACAGCCTCAAAAAATCCAATCATGCTATCCTAAATCCCTTCATCACAATTATCTATCACATCTCCATCTCCTCCAACACACAAGACTCGAAAATAAATTAAAAATAATCTCATATTCGTGTTTAGGTTCTTTAACCGAAAATCTTTACAAGACTAAACACGTTATCATCATAGATCTATGTGGAAGGTATCACCCTCTTTCAATATTTGAACTTAAAGATAGATTAATAACAATCATGTTATAATCAATCCTTTGTTTGATTGACACAATAAAATAAGAACCTACTTGAGACCTTGTTTTATGAGATCTTGTAGCCTTGTTTCACAAAGCACATACGATTAGAAGCATCAATTTACAAATGAATGAGAAATGGTTGTTAAATGCAATTTATCGAAAAAGGATGTGATGTCATGTAGATTTGAGGCTTCACCCGTATGTAGAGATAAAGAGGTTTGACTTTTGGAGTTAAATGGTAAGAAGTATTTGATCGATACATTAAAGAGATAAGGGAGAAGTTCATTTGACTACAAAGAAAGAGACGTGGGATTATTAGAGTTGTGCAATTTACAGTGTCACTATATAATCCTTAAGAATTAGGCCATTAGGGTTATGGGGGTTAGATATATGGACTGGGCCGGGTAATGCAATGATTGGGCTGATTATATGAATTGTTCCATAGGCCGAGTTCATAATCTATGGTGACAGACCAGGCTGTATCACAATTAAATGGGCCGGATGATGTATTATGGGATTATGGGATGCCGAGATTATGAAATGATATAATTGTTGAGCCAATATACATTAACAATCATAACACATCATTAAACATGAACGACAACACAACAAACACAATACATTACACTAAAATGATCCTTATAAGATTCACTAAAATGACAAACGGCTAAGGATTTGGATTCAAAATGACAAGTGATCACGGAGTTGATTTGGTATCCCTTATTTAAGATTGAAGTGAGTTTTACGAAGGCATCTACTTATTTCATCATCGAGACTTCCTTCTACTTTCTACCAATTTTTCTTTAAACCCCCTCTATTGATTGATGACTTGCTTGAACGTATACAACTTATGATTAAGACTTAAATTATCTAGTTATACCTGATGTAAGGAGTTACATTGTAGTACTCACGGGTTATAGCTATCACTTAAAGGAGTTACGTTATAGTGCTCAGTGTCACACACAGATGCATATGTGGATAGTTTCAAGAGGTGTGGTACTTCTTATACTTTTAATGTTGGGTATAGGGTACTTAGAGATTTAATCTTGCACCGTTCTTTAATCAACAATAGTGCAAGCTTAATGACAAGTAGCAGTAGTATTTGGTGTGATTTTATTTCTTCTTATACAAAATTCTACTGTGCACGTTAATGACAAATAGAAGATTGTTCAAGCTACATTTAAGTTTCAGAATCTGATTAAGATAGGGATGTTGGTTTGGGGGGAAGCTGATTCAGAAACTTTGCCAAAAAGGAGTCTATGAAGAAAGCTTTTCAAGACATGCTGCATGGATTGGGAGGAAGTTAATTCAACTCATGCATACTACAATGGCTCCAGAACAAGTATATACAATGAAGATCCAAGTTAAAGTACACGTTTTAAGACCAAAAGAACTCAGAAGACATCTTCAACATTGGAAGTGCTTTGGAAGACTTTATTTTGTTGTAATTGTACTTGTTAGGAACATTGTAAGTAATTCCGTACGTCCACATATTAGGGGAAGATTGTTAGCCTTAAAATATGTCTACTTATACTGAATTACATTAGTTTTTTATAGCCGTGTCGAATAAGGACTAGAAACACAACTTAGTATAGTTAGGCGACACAAAGGATATATATATATCCCCTCCTTACTTCCAAGGAGGGGTGAGGATTCATAATGTAACATTTCACTAGGGGTGTGTGTGTGTTCTTCCCTCTTCCAAACACATACACATCTTCCTTTTTCTCTCATTTAATCTAATATGGAAACTTATTACTTTTATCCTCCCCGACCTCCAGATCATCTTAGTTAGTGATTTCTCATGTTAAAAGTATCATTTCTACACAATCACGTTTCCCTAGACGTCGTCGCAAGCAATTAAGAAGCTACTTTTCTAGAGCCTAACGTGCATACACATCAACAACAAGCAATAAAATAAAGATTTACAAACTAAGTTTCATGCAATCATAAGCGAACACTAATTAATTTAGACTAGCATGTTATAAGAAAGAAAAGAACAACAATTAATCAAACAACAAGAAATTGAAAGATTAAAGGGATAGAAGATCTTCACTTGATTAAAATATGGAGTTAAGGTTGATACAAGAGGGTTTAAGAACCCTAAAATCGACCCAAAACCTGATAATAATCGTACCCTAAATATGACTCCCGAGTTCCACACTTAAGACCTAAATATTGAGTTTGTATATATAGTAAAACAGTCGCGACAACGTCACTTCTAATTTGCGACGCCGTCAACCGCCGAATCTTCTAGGGCCTCATTAAGTCGATTAAGTCCTGACGCCGTCGCCAAAATCCTGAGGCCATCGCTTGCACATCCTGACACCATCGTTAGAAATTATGACTCCGTCTCCGCGCACAATATGCAATTTTTGAGCCTCTCCGTGTAAAGTTACAATCTCGTCCCGTTTCTTCCCAAAATAAGCCCAAGTTACGTGTATTTCCACCAAAGGCCATCTAAATGCTAAAAACACAAAAAGAAACGATTAAGCACGTATTTTAGAGATATCTGCATGATTTAGGGGGTTAAATGACCTCAAAAAAGTATATAAAATGACACCTCATCACTTGCCTTGCACTCCAAACAATCCTCGTTTAAGTTTGACCCTAACTTTTTTTAACTAAGTACAACTAAATACCTATACGTAGACTAATAACACTTTCAACCACTAAGAATGCTACTGTATTCTAATAGTTTCCACCTTACGGGTGATTTTTTTCCTATATCGATACTTAACATCTTCATCAAATGTTCGAACCTCGAATCAGGGACCAGCTTGTTAACCTGTCCTGCTACCTTTGTAAATATCCAAGTTAGCTTCCTTAGGCCTCTTTCACTGATAACATTAAATATTTGATACTTTTTAGTGTCAATTTCCTCACAAAAATACTTGCAGTTGTCTTATAAATACTTGAATTCGATACATTTACGGTTATTTTGTTGTTTTTAGGTAAAATGCAAGTATGTGACAAGAAACATGGGAAATGGACAAAAAAATGAAGATAAAACGGATTTTTACGAGACGTTACGGCGTAACCTCTACGATAGTGTTACGGCGTAACATATTCAAGGCAAGACATGTCATTTAGCAACATTACGGCATAACCACACGCAAGGTTTACGTAACCACGCGCAAGGTTTACGTCGTAACAATATTATTATGAAAGGTTGAGTCATCCGAGTCATGATTATGCCGTAACATGGACATTTAATTACGCCGTAACATCTTTTAAGTCTGCAACATGGAAAGTAAGCGTCAGCAGTTTACTGCATAAACTCCTAAAAGGTTACGCCGTAAAGTATTCGAAACCTATAAATAGAGGCCTCACTCAGACACTTCGACATCAACCATTCCACCACAGCTCTAAGAAATGACCAAGGCTTCTATACCTTGAAGAATTCTACTAGAAGTCCAAGGGAGATCACACTTATCTTACTTTTGTATTTAATCGTTCATAAACCCCATCTGTAAGAATTATGAGTTTTCAATCCAAGATTACCTTTATTAATTCTTGCTGTGTTGTTGCTATGAGCGGCTAAGCACTTCAAGTGCTGGCCTAGTCATGAATCTACTATTGTTATAATGTTTGTTTCTTGTTAGATTATGGGTTCGTTGGATATCCTTTGACTATTGTGTAACCCTGGGTTTTGGTAGTATTGCGGGTGGTTTAGATCATGTTAATCCTGTTATTAGATTACCAATTGAACATGGGATTAGAAGGGTACTAGGGTAGGTTTGACACCCTTTCCTTAGTGTAGAAACTAACCAAGTTACCACCTCTATCACTTAATATACTTAAAAAGCATAGGAACTCTTTCAGAGAGGGTTAATAATCTATATAGGTTATTAGACTAGTTCTTGGGATATTTGGGATTAATCACTATGACCTGGTTTCCCAACCTTCATGACTTTTGAGGGATTTGGGATCGCAAGAATTATAGGACAGACTAAATATATCTATCCAGGTCTATCAAATTTAGAAACCACCAATGAAACCATGGTGTAACATTGCACAGGAAAACGTAGTTATAACGGTAGTAATGAAATGGCTAGGCTAGCATGCCTTTCTCCCTGATTACTTCTATCACTTTTAATTTTTGTATATTTACTTTCCTGTTCATCTCAAAATCAATCTTAAAACCATTCTCAAAACATGACACTTTCAAATTAAAACTAATAACACCTAGCTCTTGGGACGACCTCGGATTTACCATCTCTACACTACTCACGATTGAGTTCTCTACCTGTTAGTGCGTTTGTCAGGTGAATCAAGTTTTATAAATTTAAAACTTGAACAAAATATATTTTAAAATAAAATATGCATCAAGTTTTTAGCGCCGTTACCGAGGAGCTAAAAATTAGTATTAATTTGATTTCTTGTAATTATTTCCATTCTCTCTCCAACTTCTAAATTCTGCAGGAACTATGGTAGGGGTAGACATCAATACTCTAACCATGGAACAATACTTAGCATTGTTACGAGAAAACCAGGCACCATGCGTGGTTAAACCAGAAATCGAGGGCAATGTCAACTTTGAGATCAAGAGTCAATTCATGCGAGAATTGAGGGAAGACAACTTTTCCAAGAATAAGAATGAGGATGCCCACGATCATATTGACCGAGTCCTTAACATAGTAAGTTTGTTTAATATTCCCAGAGTATCAAAAGCCGCAGTTATGCTACGTGTGTTCCCGTTCACTCTTACTGGATCCGCTAAAAGATGGGTGGATAGACTCACTCCAAGAGCTGTCAACACTTGGGACCTCCTTAAAAAGGCCTTTATCCAAAGGTATTGTCCACCATCCAAGACTGCTAAATAGCTTGAAGACATCCACAACTTCAAGCAAGAAAGCGACGAATCATTATACCAAGCTTGTGAACGGTATAATGATTTGCTGTATAAGTGCCCAACCTACGACATAAACAACCATCAAAAGGTAAACACCTTATATAAAGGTTTGAGCACTATGAACCGTTAATTGCTTGATTCGCAGGGACCAATTCCTGGGATGACACCAACTCAAGCTCTGACGGCAATATAAACTATGGCTGACCACTCTCAAAAGTGGCACGATAGGACATCAAGCAGGAACATTAGCAACAACAGTAATACTAATGGATTTGCTGCAATCGTAAGTAAACTGGATAACTTGAGACGTGATATGAAGAAGCTGAAAGAAAATGTTCATGCGATCCAAGTTGGATGTCAAATCTGCGAAGGACCTCACCTTGACAAAGAATGTCCTCTCAATGAGGAAGTCAAACCGGTGGAAGAGGTCAAGTATGGTGAATTTGGATGCCCCGCTCCTTTCAACAGAAGTAATGGAACCAAGTTTCGTGTAGGTCCACCGGGATACTACACTCGTACAGATAATCAAACACCGTCTGGAGAAAAGAGACCAAACTTGGTCAAAACAATTAATAAGTATATGGAAGGAGCTACCAAAAGACAAGCAGAACAGGATGAATGGCCGAAAACTTTTTGCCAAAACACTGAGAAAATCCGAATTGATCACGATAAAATCATCCAAAAACTCAAATCTCAGGTGAAAACCTTAACCGCTGAAGTAGAAACAAAGGTAGCAAAACTCGAAGGATGTAAAACAATCTTCGCTTATGATGGGACACCTTTGTACACACCATTCTATTACTCTTCCGAAGAAATCGAGTATTTTTCTGCTAATTCTGGATTTTCGGACGATAAAAATTCTGAAAGCACTAAATTAAAAACTTCTAAGGTTATTCCTGAATTAAAATCAAACCTACCAGAACAAACGGTAAACCACTATGTCAAACCTTATGTACCACCAATCCCTTTTCCTAATCGATTAAAACAACATGCCGAGGAAGCCTTAGTTCATAAGACCATGGAGAGTTTAAAGAAAATCAAGATAAATCGGCCCCTCCTTAAGGAAATCAGACAAACGGATAATTATCCTAAATACATGAAAGACCTGATGGCCAGTAAGCAATTAACCAAAGAAGATGATAAAGTTAGGATGAATTCTAGATGCTCAGCTCTTCTACAAAATCAACTACCTCCAAAAGAAAATGATCCAGGAAGTTTTATTCTCCCTTGCTTTATCAGAAGGTTAGATTTTAACAATGCTTTGGCTGACCTAGGAGCTAGCATTAGCATTATGCCTTTTTCCATGTTTAAACGCTTAGGAATAGGAAAACTTGAGCCAATCGATATGGTTATAGAAATGGCGGATGACACTAAATGCATTCCAAAAGGGATTGTAAAAAATATGCTCATAAAAAATGATAAATTTATTCTCCCAGTTGATTTTGTCATACTTGACATGATTGAGGACTTTAGGATGCCCGTTATTTTAGGAAGACCTCTTCTCGATACTGCCCATACGAAAGTAGATGTATTTAGAAAGGCCATTTCTTTAGAGGTTGGAAATGAAAAGGTTATTTTTAAAATGAGAAGTAATTTTTCCGACAACATACATGAATCTGTTCGAATGATAAAAACCAAGATGAACATAGAAGAAGATGAATTAATGAAAATCGATTCCGATTTATTCACATATAATACTAACGCATGCGAAATTAACCATCTTTTATCTATTGACCCTGATGTGTTTACTTATGATATAGAGGTTCAAGAATCGTGTGAGGAAATTGTTTACAGGTGTAGCTTGATCACACAAGAAGCAAATGGGGCACTTAGGTCAAACTTAACCTCTACCAAGAAAAAATTACATTGGTGTACCCTTATTTCTCGCACGAAAAAAGGAGTTCAAGAAATATGGGCCTCTTGCAGCCCCTTTGAAGAAAAATGTGACGGGGGTAGCTTATGCCATAATGAAATTAAATGTTATTGGGAAAGTGAAAATGATGGCAAACGAATATATGTTGAATGGGAGAATTTAAGTTTGAATGATTGGTTACGAATTAGGTTTGGAGAGGTTAGTGAGACAGCTAGGGACAAAATTCTTAAAGATCATTAGAGAAAAAGATTTGGGAACGAATATAATGACAGTGAAGACTTTGAATATCCTGATGGATGTAGGGAAAGTAAGGAAAATGAAATTCTAGGAACAATAATAAACAAGTTACATGATGAATGGTTCAAGGGAACGCATGAAGATGACGACGATTTAGAAGGAATTATTGATTACCTTGAACCAATATTATATGACGGATTTATTGATTCAGATGATGAAGAATACAAGGAAAGGAAGTGCAGATTGCTAGGAATGCCCTACATCAAACCACCCCTATTTTTAATTGAAAAGGTCAAAGTTACTAGATATAGCGTTGGTCCAGGAGAAGTTTATACAAAAATAAAAGTTTCGGAAGTAGAAGAATTATCTAGGACTAGGAGAAATATTGCCACCATAAGAGCTGGAATTATGGAAGAAATCTTAGGAAATGACGATGACAAAGAGTCATACGATGAAACGTAGAGGGGGCATGAATCTAACTTAAAGACTCATTAATAAACAAAAGTGCTTGTCGGGAGACAACCCGTCTTTTTATCAATAAATTTCATTTTCCGCATATTAGCTGGTTTGCATGTTTTACTTTGTTTTGCAGGTTCCAGCAGCTAGGAGACAACTTACGAGACCGACTCGACCCGTAATTTCGTGGTAAATTTGTTGATTTAGCAGCAGTTACGGCGTAACATACATGGTTACACCATAACCTATTCAATTATGACATAAACCTTCTTATGGTTATGCCGTAAACTTATAAACTAAAATTTTAAAATACCACATGATTATGGCGTAACCACAGGAGTAACGCCGTAACCTCTTTCTAAAAAACCTTAAAATATAGTTTAACGCATTGCTAAACCTTGTATATCTAAATGAACTTTGTGGGTATGTTCTCTGGAAACCCTCACGAGACTTCACTCGTCCACTTGGGCCACCAAGTGGTTTAAAAAGCTTGTTGCAAATGCTAAATGCAACTGTGATTCCTACGAAAGTGAGTTAGGTTTGTATTTCTTGTATATTTCTATTTGAGCAATTTTATGTTGTTAGTTTGTTTTAGTGATCACAGGGGAGCTTGCTTAAGATGGAGATTTTTTGGATTTCTCTGCCAGCTTATTACATTTCATATGTTCAGAAGCAAAGCTCAAGGGAGTTTCTTGTTTTAATTCTACTCTTTCTGTTTATTTCATTTCCTTAATGTATAATAGTAACATTGTACAAAACAAGTGGGGGGGGGGATGGGATTAGAATTATCACTTGACCCATTCTTGCCTTCGATTTCCTAGTTTTCTTTGAAAAATGGTGCCAATTTTAAAATTTTTGACATGTTTTTCTTACTAAACTAGAATTAATCTTTACCGAATGCACATTACCCTTTATTATTACTTGGTGAGGTTTAAGCCTGATGTTCTGTTTTCATCACATTATACAAAAATCCACCAAAATTTGAGTATGCCGGTAGTATTGTAGACTTTAGAACTTGGCTTGTACATCATTTTGAGACCTAATTGATTAGCAGGAATAAATGGTTCAAGAAGGAAACATATAGGAATTCACCTAAATATCCATTACATGTGTGTTTATTGACTTGTTACACCGACTTGTCGACCTCCCTTGTTAAAAACCATTTTGTTGCACTCATCATTTGTGCAAGATACCCCTAGATCTCCCTTGTTGAGCCAATCTATGTTTTCATCCATTATTATATGTTTTGTTACACCATTTCGCCTTAGCCAACCCTATAGTCTATATTTATCTTTGTGTTGAAATTTTTGGCTACCTAAGTCTATGGTTCAGGAAAATGGTTCGAAGATTGACACTTACTTTGATGATATATTATCTTGATCATGGAAGACCTCCTGGTATTATCACTTTCGATACTGTTTACCTCAAGTGGGGGGATATGTGATATGTTATATATAGGAGTATTGTAAAAAAAAGAAAAGGTGGTGCAACTATAAGCCACCTAGTGATATAACTCTTGATGTTGGCTACATGTTATAAAACCAACTAAGTAATAAGGTGGTGTAACTATAAGCCACCTAGTAATTTTGGGGATGGTGTAACTATAAGCCATCTGAAGTATAAAGGTGGTGCAACTATAAGCCACCTAGTGAAGAATGAGTTACCATGCTCCATAAGATTTCATCATTAGCTAACCCATATTGATGATACGATCAGATTTTCGCACTCGAAGACTTGGACTATGGATGGACAGTAGCCGGTTATGGATACCTTAGATTATATAAGACTATTTGTTTTCTTTTTCTATCTTAACACCAATTAAATGTGTATCTCATGTTTATCCTTACCCTTTATATCACCCAATAAACATGTGTTATGTCACCTATATTGCCTTTAAGAATTGTTTAGATCCTAACTCTAACTGGTGCAGATATGTGTACTTCCTAAGCTTATGATTGAATACATGCTATGACTGTGCAGTTGAGTGATCACCCCAAAAATGAACACTTAGACTAGTTGAGAGTTGAGTGAATTTTGATCACCTTTTCGTGAGGTGTTCGGCTTTGATGTTTCTAGCATAAGTCTTTTATAGATTCATTTCTTTGAGTTAAATTAGAGAAATCTTTTTATAAACAATTCTAACAGGTCTACTTGAGAGCAAGGAGAAGTCAAGTGGGGGGATATTTGATAACATCAAATATTTGATACTTTTTAGTGTCAATTTCCCTACGAAAATACTTGCAATTGTCTTATAAATACTTAAATTCGATACGTTTATGGTTATTTCGTTGTTTTCAAGTAAAATGCAAGTATGCGACAAGAAACACGGGAAATGGATGAAAAATGAAGATAAAACGGATTCTTACGAGACGAGGGGTTACGCCGTAACATATTCAAGGCAAGACACGTCATTTAGCGACATTACAACATAACCACACACAAGGTTTACGCTTTATGGAAGGCTGAGTCATCCGAGTCAGCGTTATGGCGTAACATGGACATTTGATTACGTCGTAACATCTTTTAAGTCTGCAACATGGAAAGTACGCGTCAGCAGTTTACGACATAAACTCCTAAAAGGTTATGCTGTAAAGTATTCGAAACCTATAAATAGAGGCCTCATTTAGACACTTCGACATCAACCATTCCACCACAGCTCTAAGAAGCAACCAAGGCTTCTATACCTTAAAGAATTCCACCAGAAGTCCAAGGGAGATCACACTTATCTTACTTTCGTGATTAATCGTTCATAAACCACATATGTAAGAATTATGAGGTTTCAATCCAAGATTACCTTTATTAATTCTTGTTGTATTATTGCTATGATCGGCTAAGCACTTCAAGTGCTGGACTAGTCATGATTCTACTATCGTTATAATGTTTTTTACCTGTTAGATTATGGTTTCGTTGGATATCCTTTGACTATCGTGTAACCCTGGGTTTTGGTAGTATTGTGGGTGGTCTAGATCATATTAATCATGTTATTAGATTACCAATTGAACATGGGATTAGCATGGTACTAGGGTAGGTTTGGCACCCTATCCATAGTGTAGGAACTAACCAAGTTATCGCCTATATCACTTAATATACTTAAAAAGCAAAGGAACTCTTTCAGAGAGGGTTAATAATCTATATAGGTTATTAGACTAGTTCTTGGGATAGTTGGGATTAATCACTATGACCTGGTTACCCTACCTTCGTGACTTTCAGGGGATTCAGGATCGTAGGAATTATAAGATAGACTAAATATATCTATTCAGGTATGTTGACTTTAGAAACCACCAATTAAACCATGGTGTAACATTGAACAGGAAAACGTAGTTATAAAGGTAGTAATGAAATGGCTAGGCTAGCACACCTTTCTCCCTGATTACTTCTATCACTTTTACTTTTTATATATTTACTTTCCTGTTCATCTCAAAATCAATCTTAAAACCATTCTCAAAACGTGACACTTTCAAATTAAAACTAATAACACTTAGCTCTTGGGACGACCTCGAATTTACCGTCTCTACACTACTCATGATTGGGTTCTTTGTGCGTTTGTCAGGTGAATCGAGTTTTATAAATTTAAAACTTGAACAAAATGTATTTTAAAATAAAATACACATCATTCACCTTCTTCCTTTCAACATCATTACCCCTCTGTAGAGCATCCCGTGTTTGTATTGTTCTACAAGTTGGTAAACATCCAACCATCTTTGAGCCACTGCAGCATAATCGTTACTATCCTGAATAACCCCAGCTTTACAATATTCCTGAGCTCATTATAATTCCACTTCAAACCAATCACTTCTGAACATGTATTTCATTGACTCTTGTTTTAACACTAGAGTAAGTTGCTTGAACCCAACTTGTTTAGAACCTCCATGCTTTTATACATTATTCCCATCGTTTTTTTCAATGTTAAAACTAATATTCGTATTAGCCATTCTTCTTCAATCTTGCTAAAAAACTTGTAAAGTTGCTTCTTTATAACTTTACAAATAAGTCTCACAAGTTATGTGTTATAAATCTAACGTTTTGAAATCATGATCTATTGACCTTTAGAAAACCCAAAAGTTTCAATCTTTTTACCTCAAGTCTACAAAACTTGAACTCCAAACAATCACTTTTCTCGAATCCTCACTCAACATGTCGTTGTGAAATTGGTATAATGTAAAACTCCATTTGATTCCCTCTTTTACTTTTAATAACATAAATTCTTAGCCTTCCAACCATATATTACACTTAATTTTTGAACTTTCTAGTCAATACAGTTTATTCATAGAAGTTAGAGAAAATGTAGGAAATTATTATTTTTTATATTTAAACTCGTTTGATATATTACATGTGATATAACAATAATCTGTAGATTCAAAGATTGAACATGATGTCATAAAATGAACATAAGTATTATAGTCCGCTGCAACAAACGACGAATCCTTTGGAGTTGTATACAAATATTTTGCTCATTTTACAACATGTTCAGTCTTTAAACTTACAGATCTGTGTTATATCACATGTGATGTAACATAAATATTATGTGTACACATACTTAGTGTTATATCAAATATTATGTATACACATACTTAGTGTTAAACTTACAGATTCGTGTTATATCACATGTGATTTATCGCTGCGGTGCTTGAAGCGAATGCTTCGGATGAGAAGGAAGTTGTTTTGAAATCTAGGGAGAGGAATTTGGAGAAGATGGGATCCGATGCTAGGGTTTCAAGGAGTGTGCCTGTAGAGAGTGGTTGTTGTGTAGTGGTTTGTAAGGTGGTGGAACGGTTGATCATTGCTAGAGATGATGCCATTGTTGGTTTTTTTACCAGTGAGGGTTTGTAACTACCGATCTATGAAAATGAATGAATCTAAACAGAAATTGGAAATAAGAAACAACAAGAATAGTCCTTCTAATTTATGATTCTGCTAAGCGAAAACGAGTTGATATTTTATATGATTTTTGGAGACATAGGATCTGATCCGAACTAACTTTTCTCAAATTATTTTAACAAAAAACTATAAATAAAAGAATATTGTTAAAGTGGAATAATAAAACAAGTATGAGAAACCATAAATGGCATATAAGCATAAAATATATAGTTTTTTAAGTAAATAATCAATCGTCATGAATCACCGATTAGATAAATTAGTATTTTTAACCCGTGTTAGTTTCATTTCCATTGTGTTATAACGTCTTGAACTCTTCAATCTTTATCAATTTGTTATATTATCATTTTTTGAAACGAATTAGTAGACTTATAAGACACTTGAACATTTAAGTAGGATATTTTGACCTTGATCCAATCTTACGATTCAGATCTTACAAAGATAAAAATGATCCATAGTATGATCTTGATCTTAACAGCCTTCGTTGTACCCAAATTATACGTTTAGTCCTAAGATTGTAACAAAATAAGGTCAATATGCAATGACTTGAGGAATGGGAAGAAACTTTTATAAGCTTTAGAAAAAGCTGGCATTAAAGATGCCTTAAGAGGCGGTAAGATATACGATGATGTTTCCTATTAAGAGGTGGAAGATATATTTTATTTTGTCTTAGTTCCTTGTATTTTTCTGTTAGGTCGTTAAAATTGAATCACACTTGTAACAGTTTAAAATTGTAGAGATAGTAAGAGAAGAAGGAAAGACTTTCGCCATTTTCAATTTTTATAACAAAGAGAAAAAGAAAGGAGAGAGGGAGAGAATACAAATGTTAAGCCTTAACCCCTTCATCTAATGAAGGGGGTATTTATAGTGTGTTAAGCAAACTTTATTTTATTTACTAATCTACCCTTCCTGTCTATGTTAAGTGAGATATTTTAATTAATCTTACTTAACTTTATTACATTTACTATTTTAAACATAAAATAAAGTCTAAACAACATATAAAATAATTAGACCACTTAAATATCATTAATTAACACTTTTAAACCTAATAATTGCCCCATAAGGGTCGATTATTCTGGACATTCATTTCTTGGTCTTAGTGGTCTTCCATTTACATACATCTCCCAGTGTCTCATTTGATCCCAATGCCTTAACCATTCTTTGATGTACTCCTCATAAAACCTTAAGTATTCAGTATCGTTGTCGATTGGTATTGGATCTACATACCCATGCTTTACATCCAAATTCTTCTTCTTTACTAACTCTAAAACTCTCATCAGTGTAGCATCACAGAACTTAGGAATCTCTTTGATCACCATCACCCTCTTTTCTTTCTTGTTGTTTTCATATATCAAACCAAATACCGGTTTAGAAGTAATGGTTAATAATTTCTTCCTTTCAATACCAGGGAACATGATTGTTGGTGCAGTAAGGTTGACTCTTTGCTGATAACTTTCCAAGCCCAGCTGGTAATCATGAACTTTTTCCCAGATGACGCAACTTCTGATAAAGACGATCAATGATACTAACAATCCAATTTCTTGATAGTTCTTTACTTTACCATTTATGCATATCAGGTATAAGTATTCAATGTCATTCTTGTAAAGATACTTGTAGTATGATTCTGAAAACATATCAATCTTTACATCTGTTCTTTTCACCATAAACTTTGTTATATACTATGCTCATGACCTAGATCATACAAAGTATTGATAACTTCTACAATATTTTATTATGAGTAGACTTCATCAGGATTATCTCTTTTCTTTTCCAATGTTCAACACTATACCAAGCATACAAATTAAACCTTTTGAATCATTTACTCACCCATCTTGAGGTCAATTCTTCAAGATCATTTTCTGGGAACGGTACTGCAGTATACTTGTGTAATGATAGAACTTTCTTCTTTGATCCTGAGTTATTGTACTTTAGATATAATAGATATTGATTTATCAGAGTCATTGGTTAAGCATTTGGATCTCATTCACAATAAGAGCTGGCTTCTTTGGAATTTGTAATGACAAGTATTCTTTTCTGATTTCCTAAACAATATCACTTTTCATGAAATTCTCTATTAGATCCAAATGATATTGATGCTCTTCTCCTGAATTGCATCGTTCTCTTAGCATGTTATTCACAACATTCTGCATTTGAAGTTCATCAATTTTCCCTATTACGTCTTCCAAGAGTTCTGGTGATACTTCTTTAGAGGGCACTTCATCATCTGTACCAAAATCATCCATCCAAGCATTAAATCCATCTAGATGTTCTTGAGTACCTGAGCCAGAAGGATTTGATTCATCCATAGCTTGTGAAGATAATGATATAACCCACTGAATATGTTCCATGTTTAGACGTTCTCTGTCTCTTCGCACTGCTCTCCCCCTCAAGATGAGCATCATCATCATGGTGGTCTTCATGATCATAAGTGCGAACAAAATCAATTTGATAAGGTTCAACAGGAGGTGTGGGTTTCTCAAACTAAATCTTGAGTGACTACCATATGGATAAATCAACATTACATGCTTGTTCATCATCCTTCATCTTCAAGTATAATTGATATTGAAGATCGTGGATGGAAGAACTAGCAACCTCAGTAGGATGGACATGAAGAATATTGTTTGACAGATGATTTCGTAAGAATTAGTAACCTGCAAAAGAACAATGTTAACTACATCATTAGTAACCTGTATAGAAAGTTTAGCTCGAAGATTCTCTTGTTCCTTCTTTACAACCGCAACAACCAAAGCAGCAATATCAGTCTGAGCCTTTTGCATGTCCAACAATAATCCTTCAGCTACATATAATGGCACAATCTTCTTTGTAATCAAATTGAATCTCTTGTCAAACATTTAAGGAACAACTTTCTTTAACGTATGATTTGACCGTGTTTGACATCTCATTAAATCTTTCCTCGGCATGAATGATTGCTTTAAATGTCTGAACATGTAACCATATCGTCTGCTCATATTTTCAAATACACTTTTGTAATGCTTGAAATGATCTGGCTTGGATTTTGTTAAGGAAGTTATTGGTGTAGATGATGAAGTTGTAGGATCAGAAGCAGTTAATTCTTAGAGTTTCACCTTATTCGAAGATAAAGGAGCATCATGAGTCCTAGGGGATCTAATAGGTGTGGGTGGGGGGTGTATCCTTAATCTCCTCTATTCCCTTCCCCTTCTCTTTCTTTCTGCCTATCAAAGCATCTCCAGCCAACTATTCCTCTTCATCATCATTGATAATCAATACATCAACGCTTTTCTCCACCTTTGGTTTTTCCTTATGACTCTCGGGTTCCATCCTAGTGACGGGATCCTCTTGGGTATTAAGAATGGTATCAACAAAATCATCCTCATCAATGTTATCATTACGTTCCATAATCTGCTCAATCTCCTCTTCAACCAAGTGATCTTGTACTTCTTCAACATTATGCTGAGCTTCTAAGTCCTCAAGACTTCTAGCAGTGGCAATGCTCAGTCGTGTTGCTTCTTCCAGATTCTCAATATCAATCTCAGCAGCTGTTAACTTCTTACGCGAAACCTAATAATAATAGATTTACGAGGAGCACTTAATTCTCCTTGAGTAACAACAGGGTTAGGCGAACTGGGGGTGCTAGGTGTCCTATGCGTTCCCTGGGTAGAATCAATCGGTTGTAACTGAGTCGTAGGAACATCTACCCTAAATACTAAAACATACATCTGATAATGTTATGTAAGCTTCATCTCCTCTGTCAGCATCCATTATGGAATAAGAATTCCCTTTCCTTCCTTGTTCTTTCCAGAGTTAAAAATTGATTTAACAATTTCATCGTTTGCAAATCTGTGATAGGAATGATTGCAGTTAGATGCATTAATGAGTAGTGTAGACCTTCCCACAAGAGTGCAACATAATCCACATGTACATTCTTGATGAAACAATATAGCATTTTGATGCGGTCGTCGTAGGACTTCTACATGAAGTTTTACAACTCCCTAGGCAGAGCATCTAATCGTTGTAGTAGTAGTATAGGCAAGACTCGGGGGTTGTTATCGTTCACTCGGGGAATAGGTTGGGAAGGCTTGATCACGGTCTAATAGAATTCTAAGGGTTGAGAAAAGATTATTTTTGTATTTTTATGTTTATAGGAAAGCGGTAAAATCAGATATTTAAGAGGTTTGGTTTGGTTTTAGCTATTAAACTAAATAATAAACTATACTAATAGTGATAACAATATAATAAAGAGATTGTATTCATTTAATCATGTATTACTCTCTAGATTGCTTCTCCTAATGTTGTTGCTTTGTCACACTTGTGATGATCTATGTAATTATTTCCTAAGTCATGAACGAATTACACGAACCCGCCGTCTATTTAATATTCCGTTAGGGCAACACGCAAGTAAGGTAGTATGAAGACTATTACAAGGCCCTTAAGGGTATATTTAATGCATGTGAAATATTGGTATGCATTTAATTACACATACCTTTCACCATTAAAAACGGACTTAAATGACCAAAATGTACCAAAAATACATTGTATGTGTATGTTTTGCATTTGTATTGTGCAGGAAACGGATATCCAAGAAAAGGACAAAGTCAAAGCCAAAAACGGACAAAACCGAGCACGGAACGGAAAGAGTATAAAGAGAAGTCAAATCAGAGCCAAAGATCAAAGACAAAGGCAACAAAAAGTCAACCCCGGGATGTGTCAGTGGAAAGAGCATCAAAAACCGAGCCCGGAAACCAAAACTGCCAAAAGTGGGCCCACTTGTACCCACCTAGTGGGCCCAGGTGAGCCCACCCTTATCACAAAACCCTAAAAAGCCTAAATAAAATTTTGAGGGAGCATTTTTGCCAATCCCTCATAGTTTTAAACCATAAGGACCATACATAAAGTATCTTATAAAACTTTGGGGGGCATTTCTGCCAAACCCCCAAAGTTATACACCTCAAGGACTTTACTTGCAATATGACATATAACTTTCAGGGACGGATTCTGCCAAGTCCCTAAAAGTATACACCACAAGGACTTATGGTGTAATAACTCATATAACCATGAGGGGCCAAACGTGCCAATTCACCAAACTTCACCCCTGACCCTTCAAACCACTTTTCTCGCCATTACTGTTCACCCATCTCTTTCCCATGTCCCTTCCCCCCCCCCTCAGTTACTGTTCAC
>BQNB010002024.1:0-12500 GCA_026074375.1 Tanacetum coccineum | reverse complement strand
CTTGCTTATGTCATATGCATGTGACATGTCGGCATGTCACACATTGCCAATTAATTGATATCTACGAAAGGAACAGTCAGCTTGACATGGAAAGTAAATTTGTAAATCTTTGTTAATTAAAAGACTGATATCAAATAAAGAAAAAGGAGTCGACCCAAAAGATGAAGCAACAAGATAACCTTCCGAAATGAGGTCACGAGTCAAATCAGGTGAAACAACTTTAAACCGCTCCTTAAAAAAGATGACACCCAAACTCACAAATGACTTCTAACTAAAAGTTGTCATCTTTATGTGCATATAAATATCATGATCCACAAAACATAACCAGCACCTTCACCATTAAGCATTTCAAACCTGCATGATAACCAAACACAGCAGTTCAATTACAAAGCTAGCATGGATACTAGACTTTCAAACACTGTAATGGGAATTCCGATCACATCAACAAGGGGCTTACTTTTGTCTAAACCCTACCAACCCCATTACTCTCTTTCTACTTCCAAAAGCACTAGTGGTATGCATTTGATAAAAGTTCATGCTGATAAAAGTCTAATAGAAATAGTGAAACATAAGTTGAGTTATGGTGCCAAGATCCTATCACTTGGCCGCGAAGGAAAAATTTTCAGAAACAATTTCAGTACCACAGATACCGAGAAACTCGTGCATGCTTCTCGATGCTCCTTGTACACCACAGCCGGTGCAATAGAAGGCATCCTCTTCATGTCAACAGAAAGAGTTGGATTCTGCAGTGATAGGTCCCTCAAAACATATTCAACGACAGGTGAGCTGTTGAAGTTTCAATATAAGGTATCTATCCCGTTAAGAAAGATAAAGGGAGTAGGAGAGAGCGTGAATGCAAAGAAGCCATCAAAGAAATATATGGAGTTAGTAACCGTGGATGATTTCAACTTCTGGTTTTTGGGATTCCCAAATTACAAGAAAACTCTAAGATACCTGCATCAGACAATCAGCTCAGAATGCTTAAGCTTCTGATTTTAAACAATGTTCTTAATTCCATGTAAATTCAAATGTAAAACACGATGTAGTATGACTAGAATACTCTATTAGGAAGATTATGTATATATAATTATCAGATCGATCTGATACATGACAGTGATCAATTTCCAATTTATTTTTTGTGGTTTTATTATATATCTAAAAACTTCTTGATAACTCGGCCATCATATGTTTTATGGATTATTAATCCAGCTTCAATATATTCTACATGAGTGGGTTAGATTGATAGTACGTGGCTACTGTATGTGAAATATATATAATGAAAAAATAAGACAATATTCCTATGAAAGTATATACATCAAGTAACATGCATGACATCATATCTACAACCATCCACTTATCAACGGATTCCTTTTTATGTATTTCATCGTTTCCATGCGTTCCTCAATATGTGCAATGACAAGAATTTTACATGGCATTAGACAATATTAGAGATTTATATCTAGACCTAAAAATTCATTGGGGTACACATCTTTACTCTCTCAACTTAATATGAAAACAGCATGTTATTCTGTGATAACGATACAAGCAACATCCTACAGACGCCCAAACTTGATGCACCGGTGTTTTTTATGTATTAACTTTTTTCTAACTCTTCACCTAGATTCCACACTTCGTAAACTCAGACCATCCAATTGTTTGGCAAACACACCAAAAGCCTTGCAGTTATGTTTTTTTAACGGCAGTTTTCATTAAGCAAGAAGCTAGAAAAGAACAATTACACAGGGGAAAATGAATTACATGGATTACATAGCCACTTATTCCTGCTAGATATCCAAGTGAAGGCCGATACCTTGATGTCGTTAAATATGAGATCTTTTCGATGACGCTTTCGAGAGGACACCTTGTTTCTGAAACTCCATAAGTACCAAACGGTAGTGCCAACTACCACATCAAAGTATTTGTGAAATTTTGTTTAGAGAGGGACACAATGATCAGCCAAGGATAGAGCGTCTTCAAGGGATGTGATGGTGATACCCGGGATGTGCCACCATAGAAGAACATATGATCTTCTGATTCCATGTCAACATTACATATAGCACCAATTGAAGTTATGTGAAAATGCATGACACAAGCATAGTCAAATTAGTTATTAGCAGTATAGCACCAATTGTACTATTCAGAACTAAAAGTCTCAGAGAATCGACACAGTGAAGGGGATGGTCACAAATAGCATTGACCGGCCTATTCTGAAATTCCTGATGCAATAATGGTCAATAGTGGTCAGAAATGGTGAAGGAAGGCCGATGGGCAAGAATTCATTTCCGAACAACTTCTGTTGTATTAGTTCTTATACGAGACCAATAGAACTTCTATATTAAGATTTTGAAATAGGAACCCCTTTTTTTGTGAGCTTTTGACATTGTCTTCTCTTATTCCATTTTATTTATTTATTTATTTATTAATAATATGGGACAAAAAGGGTAGATGCAGAATTTTTATGCATGCCATGGGCTATATGTATACATCATCCATGATGTAATTTTAGTGCTGAAAGGGAGATGAAAAGATAAAAAAGATCCCATGTTCTAAAACCATGAAATATGCAATATAGAATAAGAAAGACCACTTTACATGTCAATCCGATTAAACAAACAAAAGCACCATCATCTCGCCATTCAACTTTGTTATCTTGCTTATGTCATTAGCATGTGACTTGTGTCCATGTTGATTCTGAAATGTTTTCTCAGACTTTTGTGTCTTGAAAACTAATGGATATCTATGAAAGGAATTGTCGGCACGACAAGATCTTATTGAAAGAGACAATATCAATAAAGGAAAATTTGCCCATACAAACCTTTCAAAATGAGCTCACAGGTGAAAAGGGTGCTGAATCTATTCAATCAGGCTTTATTTCATCCTCTAATATTCAAACAACCACAAAGCATGACACATGGATGACTCATCCAACTTATGTAAGTTGATGGCAACTTTATCAGCTTATAAATATCATGATCCAAAAGACATTACCTAACAACTTCAGTATCAAGCACAACCAAATCATAGCAACCAAAGATCAAATTATGGATTACAGATTCTCGAGCAATGTCATGGGCGTCCCAGTCAAATCAACAAGAGGACTACTTTTGTCTAAACCTTCTCAATCTCTTTTGACTCTTCCCATTTCTTTGAAATTCAACGACATTGAAAGAAAAGACAGTCTTGTGGTCTCACTTAAAAATCATGGTAATTGTTTTTACTTCTTTGATACAACGACGATAACAATTCTATTTCACACCCTCAATCTAACTAACAAAGTTTTTAATTTTGCACTTTTAGTGAGCTTAGGACCCAAACTATTAAATATTGTGAAGCACAAGTTGGGTTATGGTGCCAAAATCCTTCCACTTGATCGTGAAGGGAAAATCTTCAGTAAAATTTTTGGTACAAGTGATTCTGAGAAGTTGGTGCATGCTTCTCGATGTTGCATATACACTACAGCTGGCGCGATCTCAGGCACTCTCTTTGTTTCTAACGAAAGGGTTGCATTTTGCAGTGATAGGTCCCTTAAAACATATTCTACAACAGGCGAGGTGTTAAAGTTCCAATATAAGGTAGGGAGCCTCCAATACATATCATGCACATTGGATAAGAATTTTTTTAAGTAGTATATTGACATGATTGTTTGTGTAGGTGTCAATTCCATTAGGAAAGATAAAAGGAGTAGGGGAGAGCGGGAACATGAAGGGGCCATCAAAGAAGTATCTAGAGTTTGTAACTGTGGATGACGTCAACTTCTGGTTTTTGAGCTTTCCAAATTATAAGAAAACTTTAAGATATCTTTGTCAGACAATCAGCCACAATTGCTTAAACAATTGATGTAGAATTTCGACTTCATGTAAATGTTAGATTATACAGCATTACGTTGTACGGCTACATTTCTAATGGGAAGAGGATGTAGATATATTTGTTGATTAAGAGTTTAGTAATTACTGACGACTCACCCATTGTTTATGTGTTAACCTATAATCACTTTATAATTTTGGGTGACATGAGCTCAAACTTCATTTTGTTCTAGTTGAGCATCTCTATTTGTATAACGACAAGATCGAGCTACATGCCATGACATTGTTAGTTAATAAGGTCGACCTACTTGTGTCGACCCATTAGCCCGTCTAGCATTAGGCATCATCTCTTTATTTTGTGTATTTATATGTTGCTTGTACAGACTTTTCCTTAATTAAGTAATACAAGTTAGCCTGTGTTGGTTGGTTAGTTTATACATGGTATCACAAGCTTAGGGTTGTTAGTATTGCGGATCGAACTTCTGTTTTCTGGATCGTACTTCACCTAGTCTTCCTGTTTCTGTTTGATTGTACTTTTGATTTGTCCCGCTATTATGTGTATGTCATCCGCTTCCGCGATTCGTGATTAGGGCTTGTTTGTTTCTGGTTATTTGGTTGTTTGTATCATTTGATATTTGATTAATTGGTTAATTTTAATCATGACTGCTTGTAAAGATGATTCTTTGCGATCAATTAATGTTCAAATAGATGGTAAAAATAGTCGTATTGGAGCTATGTTATGATGAAAAAATTTTGAGGGGAAAATTGATGTGGGGTTAAGATTCGGGTACTAAGACAAACCTGTTAAAGGATTGTTAGTTGAAAATTATGATGCGTTACTAGATTCATGGGGCATCGATAAATCCAAGGTTATCACTTGGACTCATAATTTTGTCACACCATCTATAGGGGCTTAATCGGAATTATATGACTCTACTAAGGTTGTCTGGGATCATCTTGCTAGATTGTACACATAGTCTAACTTTCCCAAACAATATCACATTGAAACAAATATTATTTCAATTCATGAGAATGATATGAGCATTCAAAATTTTATTCAACTATGTAAGCCTTGTGGGATTAGTTAGCAATGAATAAACCACCAGAATTAAGCAGTTTTGATCCTTATGTTAAAAGGAGAGACTCAAAGGGTTTGGTTTGGTCTCTTTTGACACTACGTAATAACTTTGAGGGATTGCATGGTCCAATTCGGCATCGTCACCCTTTAACATCTCTTGATTGTGTTGTTAGTGAACTACTTTCATAAGCATGTGTCCTGTACATTAGCTATTTGTTATCCACTTTGGGAGGGTGCTATCAATGAGAAACTTTAGACATTACATCATACTCACACGTAGGGATTTGGTACCTTTGCTAGCACTTAAGCGTGCTATTGGCTCTCGTTGGGTATACAAGATTAAAACCAAATTTGATGAGTCTATTGATATTGATAGATATAAGTCTCGACTTGTTGCTAAATATTACTCTCAAGAGTACGACATGAATTATCAAGAGACATTTTATCCTTTTGCAAAAACGACAACTGTCCGGACTTTGCCGCTTGTTAAGTCTAGGCAAATATATTTACCAAGCCTTATTGTGGTCCGCATTTTCGTTATCTGACAAACTCTAAGTGTTCCTCGTAGCATTGTGAGTTTGAGGATGGAAGTTATGTCACACCCCCAAAATATCAGAGTATAATGGCAACTGAGGGCGTGTGACTTCATGATTATCATACTTCTGAGCAATACAGAATGACCACTATATGAGACGTTTTAAGAAAATTGATCATTTGTATTAGGAAATAATAAATTGTTTAAACATTCAGCGGAAGCATAAAAATAGACAATACAACATAGTTTTTAAATAGTACAAATGATCTTTAATAACTAGAAATGACTGCAATGCATGAGACTTCACATAGCATCTTCGTTCTTAATATCTGAGAAAAAAATTGCTAAAGTGTCAACATAAAGTTGGTGAGTTCATAGGTTTGTTTAAGCAGAAAATGTAGTGTTCATGAATCACAAGATTTCACCCACATATGACAATATAACAGATACAAAGTCATATCAATTGCATTACTATTGTCTAAGCTCATGACACCGAAGCGTTAACATATACCAACTATAATGAATGCCCTTGCAGGTGTCTAACCCGGGACACACGTAATCTGAATCAAATGAAACTGTGTTTACTTGACTAATGTCAGTCCAAGACAAACATGGACGACAATCCCGATAAATCTATCCATAACATTCACGCTTACAAGTAATTAACGGTTCATGATAAATCGGGCAGATAGCAACTTGGGTTAAATCGGGACTTAGACCAATTAGTAATGAGTAATTGCACTTGTATTCACACGTTTAAAATAAGCAATGTTCTCACCTCAAAAGATGATTTAAAACAGTAGAGTATTGCTCATTCTTTTCGTAGGATGCCAAGATGTGTGTAGAGCAGGAAACTATGGTTTACTTTGCTCGAAAGTTGCATGATCTGTGTGCTCTACAAAAATATCAGATAGATGGTGTTTGTCTTTAGAAGGCACACAAGTGTTCTCGGTTAAATCCTCTCGCATCTTAATTGATAATACAATCTTGCCAAAAGCTGAAGTTCCAACTAGATGGTTTAGAGTCGTTCACATCAAGGTAAATGCTCATGCTTGGAGGGCTTGCTTGGATAAATTACCTACTAGAGCTAATCTTTCGGCTTAAAGTGAATGATATTCCATCAATTTGCTTGTCCCCGTTGTAATTCGGCTGTGGAATCCACTTTCCAAATTTTTTTTTTCGCTTGTCCTTGGCTCGATAAGTTTGGAGAATTTTTTGATTTGGAGTGGAACTTGAAGAAGTGCTTTTAAATCCTATAACGAGTGGCTCATCTGGATGGTCGAATATCCGTTTACATAAGCAATTGAAGGTGTTTCCGTAAGGATCTGTTACGTGATGTTGTTTGGGGTAAATTTGACGCTTCAGAAATTAATTCTCTTTGGGAATTCTCAACCAAGGCTTCTCTCTTATTTCGATGATGTATTCAATTTTCTTATACGTGTTGCTCTAGTCGATCAAATGAAAGTATTAATAGGGTCCTTTTTACAAAACCCTAATTTTGTTTATCTTATAATCTATCTTAGCTTCTTCTAGTGTTTTTATAAAAAATTATCTGTTGTATTGAAAAAAAAAACTCACACGTGTGATTTGGTACCTTTGCTAGCACATACCGTTGCATTGGCTCTGCTATGGTATATACAAGAAAAAACCAAATTTATGATTCATTGAAATGATAGAAAATAAAGTCTCGACTTGTTGCTAAAATATTACTCTGCAAGAGTACGACCATGATTATCAATAACATTTTATCTTTTGCAAAAACGACAACTGTTCCGACTTTGCGCTTGTTATGTCTAGGTCAATAAATTACCAAGCCTTATGTGTGTCCGCATTTTCGTTATCTACAAACTCTATAAACTCTAAGTGTGATCCTCGTAGAAATGTGAGTTTGAGATCGGATGTTATTAATAAGGTGACCCACACTGTGTAGGTCCATTAGCCCGTCTATCATTGGAGCAATTGTCCGTTTAATCTTGTGAATTAAATATGGTTCTTTTCATACATTTTATTCATAAAGTAAAATACAAATTAATCATATTGGTTTAGCGATAGGATAACTACACACAATATTCTAAATTGTAAAGTTAACAATACAATGGAACATACATCGATGTTAACTTTTAAATTTGCATAATTATTGTTCTAGCTATATATGTGTATACAAAGTATTGTTAATCCTCAAACACCTAAAGTAAAACTATGTTTCTTCAGAATTAGAGTTTCTATTTGTACGATAGGGGCAGATTACATTATGGGTCGGTTTTTATAGGGGGTGCCCTCCATGGTACTCGCAAAAAAAAAATCAGTTTTTTTAAGTAATTTTTTTAATGACCATTTTATTAACTTGCCCAACCCCAACGCAAATTCAAATTGCCCCCACCCTTGAAGACAAACAAGTAAAACCATGTAATCTATGTCTTCATTCTAGTGTGCACACGACAACTTTGTCAAGCAAATTATTTTTTTGCCCCCGTCTAAAAATACCTTGGGAAGCCGCCATTTGTACCATTTAGAAAGTTAATCTCATGCAGGCATAAACCAAATCTAGAAATGACACATATCTGGATAGTTAGATCAAGCAGTTATGTCACTCGGTAATGTGAGATTTACCGTATCTCAATAAAAACTCTACTATATCAGTTCTTATATCGTATTTTCGGATAACTTGGTTTTATAATAAGATTAAGCCTTGACATTTAGAGTTATAAAATCAGTATGCTGTTTTTTTTCAAATTTTCTGTTGGACACTAAAGGTATGCCAGAAATCAAGAAATCACCTGGTCATATTTGAAAGACAATAGAGATTTATTATTAATTGTGTTTTTGTGTGTTTACATAAGAGAATACATGTCATTTATTATCAACATGTAGCTTATTTACTAAGAAAGTCCACAATCCCTAACCCGAAGGACCAAGCCCACAATTAAGCATGGTCCACTAAACTAGTTATTTAATACCCCCCGCAATTTTGAACGGGAGATTTTTTGAACGACAAATTGGAACATATGTTGAAAGCCGCTTCTTCTTCTTTTTCTTCTTCATCTTCTATGTTATTTGTTTGAGCGGAAGAATAATTGTATTTGGCAGCATAGTTTTATGTTGTTTGCAGGGCTTCCTCCTTTGCGTTCGTTTATTTTATAACCGTCATGGCTTGCCTATTGCCTTTCCGGTAGGAGCGACAAATTTGACCACTATTTTGAAAACGACAAGAAGTCACCGGCTAAAAACAAAGAGTAATGATGATGAACACAAATTTGATGGCCTATATCAACATAATATTTTTGCTATGACGGCTAGGGTTTTGGATGCTAGTGTTTATTGGATAAAAAAAACTAATTAAACAAAATAATAAAGCGAAAATAAGGGGATCCCTCCGGATCACCGGCAAGTACCGATGACCGGAGGATAGGAAATTTTTGATGGTGGGTTTACCTGAGCTCTAATACCATGAAAGAAAATATAGATTTATTATTGATTGTGTTTTTGTGTGTTTACATAAGATGATTACATGTGTATTTATTATAAACATGTAGCTTATTTACTAAGCAATCACAACCCTAACCCTAATTTTTCAAATTTTCTGTTGGACACTAAAGGTATGCCCAGAAATCACCTGGTCATATTTGTACTAATGACATGGCCCATAAATAGTCTACTTTGGTTTAATAAATGGAGTAAGAAAGATAAAAAAAATTATAAAAAAATGCTCATGTCATAATCATAATCATAAACTATAATTTATAGCATAAGAAAGATACCTTCTTTACACCTCAATCTGATAAGCAAAAGTAAAGGCCATATCACCACTTGCATTTCTCTTTGCTTTTCTTGCTCATGTATTCAACACGTACGTGACATGTTTCCATGTCGATTATATATTTTACTTCTTATTATATGGAGCATATAGAGTATATGCAGAGTGATTATGTAGGCCATGTGCAGTTTGTACTCGTGACATGGCATAAACGGTATATTTAATTTTGGGTGCAACAAAGAGAGGAGAAAAATTATAAGAGAAGAAAAAGGAATGTTTTAAAACCCGGGTTGACCCGGCCGGTTGAACCGGTTGACCCGTGAACTGGCTCGGAGACCGAGCCGGATGTGACCGGGTTTTTGCTTGTTTGTGAACCGGATTGAACCGCCGGTTTTTCGTTGACCCGAGTTGACCCGGTTTGATAAACCCGGCCGGGTCGTGACTTTTTAAAAATATATGTAACAAAAAAATTTTCTAATAAACATTTCTAAGTTTAATTGATAAATTGAAGTGATGATAACTAGTGTTAGTTAAAATAGAGTCAAAACTAACTTAAAACACCAAACTATTTTTTTTTATTATAGTCTATCACAACTTGTAATAATGAGTTAATTTTTTTGCAAATCTTTGCTATAATTTTATAGAAAAGAACTAAAAAACTAAAGTTAATGAGTAAACACTCAATATTTTTCATTGGTTCAATTGAACTTAAGATAATATTTAAGATCATACAACACTACATATTAAATATATATGAAAAAAATATATATGTATAGAACCTGTTTCACCCGACGGTTCAACCGATTAAACCGGTGATTAAACCGGATCAACTAAAAAACCGAGCTTTAAAACATTGAGAAAAAGATCTCATGATCTGTTACCATGAACTAAAGATTATAGGATAAGAAAGCTACCATCCAATCACTTTACTGATTAAAAATATATAGGTCTTCACCTCCATTCACTTTACTTAGCTTGCTTATGCCATTAGCATGTGACTTGTTGCTGCCGTGTCGATTATACATATCTTCTTGATAAAGGAAAACTAGCCCATAACCTTCTAAATAAGCTCAAAGGCCAAATGGGGTGAAACTGTTCAATCAGGCTTTATTTCATACTTGTGGAACTCAACGTATCACGGTTTGAGAAATCATTTTTTCCTGGACCATTAGAATCTTGAAATTAACGGGGCAAAAAAGAGATATTTAGAAATCACCACGTGCCATGTGTACTAATGACATGGCATATACATGGTGTACTCTGGGTTCAACAAATAGAGTAGAAAAGATTCATAATGGCTCATGTCATCTAGTCATAAACTAGAACTTATTAGATAAGAAAGCTACCTTCTTTACACCTCAATCTGATATAAACAAAATAAAGGCCATCACACCATTTGCATACATGTTTGCTTTTCTTGCTCATGTAATCAACACGTGATGTGTTTCCATGTCGATTATATATATTTTTCAAATTCTGCCCATTACCAAATGACATATATATATCTTTCAAAAGAAATTCAGCATGACAACTGAAAGTAAATGTCTAAACCTTATCGGAAGGGCCAATATCAGGAAAGGAAAAGTAGCCCAGGAAAAAGTGAAGTGCTAACTTTCTCAATTGTGCTAACCCGTCAAAATTGTTGAATCTATTCTCATGACTACTTATAAGCATCCACGTTCACACCACAACTTTAAACGGAGTTGGTTTTCCTTGTTCGGGTTACCCGGGGAGGGCGAGCCTTTTTGACTCAGATGTACGCGACCTGATCACCGGGTTAATCCAGGGACCATTTCCGACCTTTCCCTGGCCACCCCCAAATGTACACACTTAACGATGTTTGAACCCTTGACTTATTGTTTTTGAAAGCCAAGGACATGTTCAAACCACAACTGGAGATGAAAAATATTGGGAGTATGACTGCAAGTTGTTACTTTATGCCATGCACCTTTATCAGCTTATAAATACCATGATCCTGAATACATTAACCATCAAGTTCACCATTATTCATTTTCGACACCTTTGAAGCAACTAAACTACATCAATCCGAAATCATAATATGGATAACAGACTCCCAAAAAATGTCACGGGCATCCCGATAGTTTCAACAAGGGATCTATTCTTATCAAAAGCATATCAATCGCATAACCCTCTTCCTATCAAAAAAAATGAACACAGTTATGTAGTCTCGGCTAAAAGTCATGGTAATAAGTCTTGCCCTAATATACCAACTTTTGACGATTCCATTATATTATTTTGATTTTTCGGGCTCGATCTAACTGAGTTTTACTTTTTTTACTTACAGTGGGATTAGGAGCAAAACTAATAGAAACTGTGAAACACAAGTTGAGTTATGGTTCCAAGCTCCTACCACTTGGCCGTGAAGGAAAAATCTTCAGAAGACGTTTTAGTAGGGATGGCGAGAAGTTATTGCATGCTTCTCAATGCAGCATATACACAACAGCTGGGGCAATCACAGACATCCTCTTTATTTCAACGGAAAGGATTGGATTTTGCAGTGAGAGAGCCGTCAAAACGTATTCTACATCATTGGAGGTTTTAAAGTTCCAATATAAGGTGTCTATCCCACTGGAAAAGATAAAAGGTGTCGAGGAGAGCACAAACTTGCAGAGGCCGTGTAAAAAGTATATGGAGTTAGTGACCGTGGATGATTTCAGTTTCTGGTTTTTGGGGTTTCCAAATTACAAGAAAGTCCTAAGATACCTCCGACAGATAACCAGTCATGACTGCTTAAGTGATTAGTGTCGAAGACTGTCCTCTTTCAGATATAAATTTGAAACATACGAAGTTTCATGTTACAGACCTACAGGCGCAAGGTATACTACCAGTGAAACAGAACATGCCTCAAAAAGGCATTATTAAGTGAAACGAGGCCCTCTCAATGAACCGCACGATTACAGAGCGATTTATGTGTGGGACGAGCCCAAAAGACCTGGTGAGCTGCCAATACGTGCACTGTCGAGTATATGGACTTCAAGTTCCCGCTTCCACCTTTAGCTGAAGATGAAGTTTTTGGTATCCATTTGCATACCAGGTCATACTTAAGGTGCAAGATTTGCGGCCCATGATAACTTTCTGTACTAAGACCAAGTTACTGTATCGCTTCATATAGCCTTACTGAACAGTGAGGGAAAGTTGTGTTGTCCCAAATTTAGATCGATATATAAAGTTGCAAAGTAATATGAATAAGTATGTTGTCTAACCATTCAATCGTTACATGTTTCCACATATATAAGGTACCAACCGGTGTAATGAACCAGTGTGTCCATTCGGTTTTGTCCAACCGAAATAACTAACTATTTTGTAACC
>BQNB010002023.1:111523-130006 GCA_026074375.1 Tanacetum coccineum | reverse complement strand
TGTTGAAGTATTTGAAATGTACCATTTCAAAAGGCCTCTTCTATCCTGTTCAACCTCACTTAAAGATGTGTGGGTTTACTTATGCTGATTGGGCATCCTGTCTTATGACATAATGAGATCTCTCACCGGTTATTACATCTTTTTAGGCATTATCTACTATCTTGGAAGACTAAGATGCAAGCTATTGTTTCTATATCTTCTACTAAAGCAATATACAAAAGCATGGCCTTAACTACTTATGAGCTTTTATGGTTGAGCTATTTACTCATGGATCTTCATGTACTAGTTCACCTACTTGTTACTTTGTTCGGTGGCAATAAATATGCTCATCCTATTATAGCTATTTATATTCCATGTTTTCATAATAGAAACGAGCATTTAGCCATTGACTGTCACTTCACTATCAACAAAGTTTAAGATGTTTTTTACATGTGCTTATATTCCAACTCATATTCAATGGCAGATATAATGACAAAGGCTTTGAATTGAGTTTATCACTTATTTTTTATTAACAAGTTAGGACTTTTTGAAACTCCTACTTGAGGAGAGGATGAAGACTTATTCATTTTACAGAGTAAATAGTCTATATTAGTTAGTTGAAGTACTCAATATTATAAATATTAGTCTTAATATGTTATGCTAGTTAAATCATAAGGTATTGATAACATCAAATAGTTAATACTTTTTATTATTAAATTCCCTATGAAAATGCTTGTAATTATGTTATAAATATCTGAAAACAATATTTAATCACTTATATTTAGTTTTCAGGAAATAATCAAGCATTAGAGCAAAAGACATGGGATTTGGATATGGAATTCAAGAAATTGAAGGCACCCAATGCTTTTATGACGTAACCTCCCCGCAAGAGTTACGTCGTAATCAAGATTAAAGAAGAGATGAGTCAGCATCAGGTGTTACGGCATAACCACTCCATCACCTTTATGCCGTAACATGTACATTGAAGAAGGATTGCGTATCCTAGTAAGCGTTACGGTGTAACCATGGCGATACGGTTATGTTGTAACACAAATTAAGCCTAGAGAATTGGAAACCACATCAGCATGGTTATGGCATAACGTATACATAACTGTTACGCTGTAACATATTCGATACATATAAATAGAGCCTCATTCGACACTATCAGCATCACTCACCCTTCACCACTTACACTACAGTACCAAGGGGTGATCCAAGCCTCCAAGACCCGAAGCATTCCACCAGAAATCCAAAGGAGAAGTCACTTTACCTTTCTGGTAGATTTTGTTATTCTCGACATTATTGAAGATGACAAAGTACCAATAATCCTTGGAAGACCTATGGTTGCTACTACCCAAGCTAGAATAGACGTTTTTGGAGGAAAATCTTGTTAGAAGTAGGAAAATAACAAATTATTTTTAACGCCAACTAAGGGGCCACCCCTGCAACTGTTTCACCTGTCTGCGTAATTAATGATTATAAAGTAATTGACGACTTTTAAGGACCTGAGGATCTGGAAGAATTACTAATAAACGATGACATTAATGGGGACTTGGGAACATTTCTCCATGATAATGACCTATTACCAAACTTTGATAATCCATGAACTATTCCTCCTTTTCCTAAGAGATCCCCTGGTAACAATCAGGACCCATTTGGAGAATTTCAAGACTCCGACAAGAACATGGGTATCAGAATAGACGATTTCGTGGCAATAGATGATTTATGGGATGACTTGGACCTGGGCACCTTAACCAATGAGCAACTGTTAAAACCAAAATTTCTTAGTGTATGGAATAGAGTTCATAGACACAACCCCTATTATCTTCAGATTACATGTAAAATAGGGTTTGTGAATTTTAACCCCTACATTGATACGCATTCCCTGTTTAATGTAATATCTAGAGTAGCTTACAACTCTACTATTAAACGAGAAATCGTTTACACAGGAAATAACATGGTTGGATTGGCAAAGAATCTACATGTGTTCGTCGGATGTCACACATTTTTAACCAACTTCATTATCCTTGAAAATATAAACAAATTTTTGAAAAAGGGCTAACGGAGGTATTGTTTAGTAAACCATTCAAAGAGAATGTTATGTTAGAAGAAGATATAAACAAGGGAGTTCTCTGGTTTAAGATTGGAGACTATAAAACTATCTTCAACATGCCTCAAGCGGAAAGAAGGCTCAATAAGCTAGCCATCGAACAACAAAACATGATGTCACCAATTTTAAAGGTTAGTGACGAGGATAAAGCTAAAGGAATTAATCACCCTTATCAATAAATAATAGAATTATATAAAGGGTGTTTGAATTTAGGAGATGAATATAAGCAAGATCAGGAGGTTATTGATTAGATTAAAATGGGACATGCAAGTGTGCATGAGCTAACGTAGAACGTCTTGAGTCTAACTTAAAGACTCTGTAATAAAAAAAGTGCTTATCGGGATACAAACCATCTTTTATTAATGAATTTCATTTAGGGTAATACATTTAGTTGGTTTTGTACGTTTCTTACTTTGTTTTGCAGGTTCTCTCAACTAGGAAGAAGAATTCGAGGTCACTCTAACTCGTATTCATCTGGTAAAAAGGTTTCTGTTTGGGCATAACTACTCTAGTTATGCGGTAACTAATGTGTTTACGACGTAACCTTCTCCAGGTTTACGCCATAACCTTTACTAAGCAAAAATCTAAAAAAATTATAACCACATGATTACGGCATAACCAAATCCTTGATTACGCCATAACATCCTTCTGAAAAACCTTAACTAAGTTCAAAACGTTTACAAAACCTTATACAATTAAATGAACTTTGTGGGTATGTTCTCTGGAAGCCCTCATGAGACTTCACTCATCCACTTGGGCCACCAAGTGGTTTAAAAGGCTTGTTGCATATGCTAAATGCAATCGTGATTCCAACGAAAGTGAGTTAGGTTTTCCTGTACAATTTCGTTTTCAACATTTAATGCTTTTAGTTTATCTAGTGACTTCAATGGATACGAGTTTGCTCAGGATACAAGGGTCAAGAGTTTATCTCTTGCAATTATCACTCGAAGTGAAGAGCAATGCTTAGGGGAGTCTCTTGCTCTAATTCTACTCTTATTTGTTAATTTTCATTTCCTTAACTATACAATAGGGATATTGTACAAACTAAGCGGGGGGATAGGAGTAGAATTACCACTTGACCTATATTTGTCTTTAATTTTCTAGTTTTATTTGAAAAATTAAGCCAAATTTAAAAAAAATTGACACGTTTTTCTTACTTAACTAGAATAAATCTTTGCCAAGCGCACTATTACCCTTTATTTCAGTTGGTGAGGTTAATCCTAATGATTCTGTTTTCATCTATTATACAAAAATCCACCCAAAAATATGAGTGTGCCGGTAGTATTGTAGACTTTAGAACTTGGCATGTACATCATTTCGATACCTAATTGATTAGTTGGAATAAATGGTTCAAGAAGGCAACATCTTAGGAATTCACCCCAAATAGCCTATATGTGTGTATTTATCGACTTGTTACATTGACTTGTCGACCTCCCGTGTAAAAACCTTGTTTGCACTTAATTTTAAGTGCAAGATACCCCTAGATCACCCTGTTGAGCCAATCCTTGTTTTCAACCCTTTATGTTAAATGCATCGTTACACCCTTTCACCTTAGCCAACCCTGTAGTTTATATTTTCTTTGTGTTGAAGTACCTGGCTACTTAAGTCCATTGGTTCGGGGAAATGGGTTAGGAAGTTTTGCGCGTTCGTGGAAGACCTATCATTGTTGATCTATAAAGACCCCCCGATATCAGCACTTTCAATATTGTTCATCTCAAGTGGGGAGATATGTGTTATGTATCATATGCTGCAGAGGTACTCCCTTCGTCCCAAAATTATTGTCTCCCGACAAAAAAATATATATATATATATATATATATATATATATATATGTATATATATATATATATATATATATATATATATATATATATATATATATATATGTTGGTTACGTGTTATAAAACCAACAACTTGTATAAAGATGGAGCAACTATAAACCATCCGTGTGCTCAAAGATATAAAGGTGGTGCAACTATAAGCCATTTATATGATTATGAAGAATGGAGCTAGTAGCCTATTATTGTGGATCAGATTTTCGGACTTGAATACTTGGGCTTACGGATGGACGGTAGCTAGTTATAAAATCCTTGGATTATTTTAGACTATTCGTTTTGTGTTTTTATTTAACACCAATTAAATGTGCACCCATGCCTAATCCCTAACCTTTGGTTTTACTCGAATAATGGAATTGAATGCAATCATGTATGTCTATTCTATCGTTATGGATGTGTATATATGATTTGTTGCCCTTGTTGGTGTAACGCTTTTGGTGAAAGATTAGAAGATCCATACCCTATATCATTCTCCATCTTAACCCTTGGTTTTACTCGAATGGGGGAATTGAATGCAATCATGCATGTCTATTCCATCGTTATGGATGTGTATATATGGTTTGTCTCCCTTGTTGGTGTAACGCTTTTGGTGAAGATTGCAGGATAATTCATTCAGTTTAAACATGTGTTTCACCCTTGTTGCCTTTAAGAGCTGTTTAGACCCTAATTCTAGCTGGTGGAGATTTGTATACTTTTTAAGCCTATGATAGAATACATGCTATGACAGTGCAATTGAGTGATCACCCCGAAAAATTAAACACTTAAACTAGAATGAGAGTTGAGTGATTTTTGATCCCCTTTTCATGAGGTGTTCGGCTTTGATGTTTCTAGCATAAATAACTTATGAATTTATTTTTCTAAGTTAAATTATGGGAATCTTTTTATAAATTATTCTAACAGTTCTACTTGAGGGAAAGTAGAAGTCAAGTGAAGGGATATTTGATAACATTAAATAGTTAATACTTTTTAGCATCAAATTCCCTATGAGAATGCTTGCAATTATGTTATAAATATCTGAAAAAAATACCTAATCACTTATATTTAGTTTTCAGGAAAATATTCGAGCATTGGAGCAAAAGACACAGGATTTGGACGTGGAATTCAAGAAATTGAAGGCACACAAGGCTTTTACGGTGTAACCTCCCCGCAGGAGTTACGCCGTAATCAAGATTAAAGAAGAGATGAGGGAGCATCAGGTGTTACGGCGTAACCACTCCATCACCTTTACGCCGTAACATGTACCTTGAAGAAGGATTGCGTATCCTAGTCAGCGTTACGGCGTAACCATGGCGACACGGTTACGCCGTAACACAAATTAAGCCTAGAGAATTGGAAACTACATGAGCATGGTTACGGCGTAACGTATACATAACTGTTACGCCGTAACATATTTGATACTTATAAATAGAGCCCTCATTCGGCACTATCAGCGTCACTCACCCTTCACCACTTACACTACAGTACCAAGGGGTGAACCAAGCCTCCAAGACCCAAGCATTCCACCAGAAGTCCAAGGGAGAAGTCACTTTACCTATTTTATATTTAATCATTCAAAAACGCATACTGTAAGACTAATGATGATTCAATCCATGATTCTTTTCATTTATTTTTGCTGTACTGTTACCATGAGTGGCTAAGCACTTCTCTAGTTGTGAATTTACTATTTTTATGTTGAATGTTTCATGTCTAATTATTGGTTTATTAAATATCCTTTTAGTCTGTTATTGATCCTTGAGTTTTGGTAGTATTGAGGGTGGTTTGGATCCTGTTAGTTCTGTTAATAGGTGAACTAGTTAAACATGGGGTTAACAGGGTACTAGGGTAGGTTGGCATCTATCCCTAGTGTAGGAATTTATCAGATTACCTCCTCTTTCACATTAAACACTTAAAAAGCGCAAGAACTCTTTCAGAGAGGGTTAATAATCTATCTAGGTTATAGACAAGTCTTTAGGATAGTTAGGGTTTAATCACTCTTTGTGACTTGCGGGGGATTCAGGATCGCAAGAAGTATAAAGCAGAACTCAAATGCCAATTCGGGTTGTTGATATTAGAACCACTAATAAAAGGATAATTAGACATTGCACCGGAAATAGACTTCATAGCATTAGTAATGAAATAACTAGGCTAGCACGCCTTTTGCCCTACTGTCTTCATATCAATTTATTTTCTGCAATTTATTTTTTGTTAAGTCTTCAAATCAACCCAAAAACCATTTTAAAACCGTGACACAATCAAATTAAAACTACTCACACTTAGCTCTTGAGAACGACATCGGATTTACCAAGTCCTGCACTATATACGACTGGGTTCTCTGCCCGTTAGTGCGTGAATCGGTAGACAAGTTTTATAAATTTAAAACTTGGCAAATATTATTTAAAAGAAAAATAACACATCAGGTATCATAATGCCGGAGCCGGCGTTATGCCTACGTGGCCCGGCGTTGGCCGGCGTTATGATATCGGCCGCGTTAGTGTCCCAATGGCGTTGGGTTTGAATTTGCCACAACAACGCCATCAACGCCCTATTTTCTTCCTTTTTTTCTTTTTATTTTCGAATTAAAAAGTGGGTTTGTGTTTTTTAGTGTGTTTTTGTGTTTATTTGGTGTGTGTGTGTGTGTTTCACTCTGTGTGTGTGTGTGTGTCGATGGTTTAGAGGAAGAAGAAACAGATAGAAGAAGAAGATAAGGGAAAATGGTTGGCCTACCTTTTTTATGTTTTTAATTTTTTGAGTTCTTTATTTGGTCAATTGTAGTGGATAACGAGCATCAAATATGTAGATACGGGCATATTGTCAACTAAAGTCAAGTGAGACTTGTTCTCGACTTCACTCCCACTCCATACACACATAAACCCCACACAATGTGCCTATCATATCCTGATAAACACCATTTTTTTAATCATAATATATTGTATTGAATCAATCCAATTTTTTTTTATTCTAGTCATGTTATTTCTCTTTTGATTCTTACTGATTATTCATATTTGGATGTGTGGTTAAGTTGGTAAAACTTTTTTACTCTCACTAATCTATTATACTTGGTATCTTTATGAAGTGTTGTTTGGTTTTGTTTCACTATAACTTTTCTTGTTTGGAGAATAGGTTTTCCAGATTTGGTGTTTTTTTTGTTGTTTTATAATCATAGCTTTTCTTTAGTTTTATCAATAAATTTATCTTTGTTGTTCAAGAAAAATAACTATCATACTTAGCGTAAATAAGATTGAAGTGGCGAAATTAACTTTGTCAAAAGATGGGTTTTAGCTGATTTACATCTGTCGATGGATAAATCATCAAAATCAATTGACAAAAATATCAAAAACCATAATAACCATTAATGAAAATGCTATCAGATTGTGTGACTCAATATATAAAGGTAAAAGGATAAGGTTTCGTATTCGCGTTATACGGGGAGGGTGAGTCTATACGCATCGTAGCCGAGTAATGATATTTTATATCCTTCTCCGACCACCTGATCAAGTGTCCGCTAATGAGATTTGTACCTCTCACTTCTTCAGATAGTCAAATGCTTTGTTACTAGCCCATTTGGTGATAGTTCGACTCGATGTATAAATATATAATCATGCAAGAAACACAGTGTAAGATTAACCGACAAATACATAAATACTTATTTCATATGCCATTAATAACTCCCTCCTATTAAGATACGTATACGATTATGATCGTCAATCCAAATACGTCTTCACCTTTACCAATACTTGTAACTACTAACTAGCATTTGTACAGAACATTTTTTTATATATAATGTAGTAATATTGTTTGAAACAAGGTAACGTGAATGTGTGTGTGTTGACGAGTCAAATTGGTTGACAAGAATACGAGACAAGGAGCTTGCCATGAATAGTAAGTAGTTCACATGACACGTAGCCCTCTATAAGGAACAAACCTCACTATCTGTCTCACCGACCCTATCACCCAAAAAAACTATATATCATACTTCATTTGTCTTGCATACATTTATTAGCAATCTGAGTTATTAAAGCATGTCACATGTTGTATTATGTAAAAAAACTACTAATTTATTATCATGTATATAGTGTATACTAGGATAAAGAAAAGAAAATTGCTAAAACCATAAAAGTTAAAAAATTTCCATAAAATGATATAGCATGATGATTTGTACATCATTGACCAATTAAAAAATAATAGATAAAGAATTTTAATTCAGTTATTGCATGCCATATCATTTTATAGAATTTTTTTTATAAACACTTTGTAGTTCTAGCATTTCTTGAAAAAAATAAGATAACCATATATGCACTAATAAAATCTTATCATGATTTTTGAAAATCATGAAACATGTGACAAGCTCCAATGACATTCTCATATCTGGAAGAGAAATGTCAACAAAGGGGGTATTGGGATATAAATGAAATTTTTAACTACGTTTTACCACAAACTAGATTCCAATGACATTCCCTTGTATAGAAGTTCTCATAAAGCCAAAAAAGGGGATATTTAAACATACATGAAAATTCTAACTTGTACAAAATAGATCAGCACCGACTCGGTATCTTGTTCATAAAGTAACAAACATGTTAGTGCAAATATTACGATATTTAATTTATGCAATCTTTTTATGTTTTGGTGATAACAAACATGTAACTTGTAATACATAACGTAAAGTACGTAAGTTACTCGTAATAACAAATCATCAATGCATACATGCATCAACAACACTCGATGTCTCAAGTCTGCATCAACACCGACATTTGTTTGCGCCCGACGTAAATCACATAAGGTATGTACAAACAAATTAAACTTGTAGGATGATCAAAGAAAAATATTTTTTTCTTAACCATTACATTTCTACAAAAGTATTTTTCATAAAAATAAATAAACACAAAATACTTTTTGATAAAAGAAATGTTTTATTTAAATATAAAATTTGAAATCTGGTTTTCCCCCCAAAATAGAAGCTTCTATACCAGATACAATCTTCCTCACAAAAAGACAAAAAATGGAGCGTAGTCTAGTGGCGGCCCCCTTATAGGGTCGGCGGCCCCCTAATATATCTGGGGCCGCCGGGACCGCCGTTGCCAGACTGTCAGCTTTCAGCTCCTATAAATAGTGGGTCATCTCCAACTGATTTCAGAACCCTTTGGCACGATTTTCTTTCAGTTCTTTCTCTCTCTAGATCTCACTAAATCTCTCTAAATCTTTGATCATTCAACTTGGTTAATCTTGTTTAAATGTGATCAAATCTTCTATCCTTTCCTCCTTTCCTCAAGTGCAAGAGAAGAACTTCGGTCATCTTCAAGATCCGAAGTTATGTAGTCTAGTTAGTCCATTTGTAACATTTGTTACATATAGATCGAGTCCATGTCTTCCAATCTTTAGTAGTGTGTAGATCCAAATGATGTATATATTTGGATGGGTTGATTGTGGGTTGGTTAGTATTTTAGGCCTTAAAATACATTGGTGATGTGGTAGATTGGTTCTAGCTAAGATTAAGACTCGACATCTAGCTTAGTGTCAGAAAATAATGTAAGCATTGGTATAAGGTTTTCTCCGCCGAAAGGGAGCTTGTTGATTAGTGAAGTAACTCTCGAGTTGGATACTCGAGGAGTGGAGTAGGGCGAAGAGGAGCTTCGTGACCGAACCACTATAAATCATCGTGTCGGTTTGCATTTTCTTTTACCTTTCTCTTTACTTATGTCTTTACATTTATCGCTTTACTTTTACACTTGCATTGTGCTTATGATTGTGTAAATTGTTGTGTATGTTGTGTTAGTCATGGTTGTGTAGCTCTTTGTAGTAAACATTGTGAGTGTGGATATATTGGTAGAATATGCGCTAGTTATTGTAAATCCATTATCGACACTTCGCATATTGCGTCAAACTTGATTGGTGATTTGATACAAATGATCTAGTCCGAAAACCTCTTCTGGAGGCGGTCCCTTTAAATAGGGTGGCCCCTGATGTACTAGGCAGCCCCCATATATTTATGGGACCGCCGGCAGAGAGTGATATAATCTTTGATCTTAATTTTTTTTAAAGGAAACGTATATACCCCCCCCCTACGGTTTCTACAATTGGTATTAGAGCCACGTATCTTTAGTTTTCAAAAAAATGGTTTTTAAAATAGAGTATGATCCATGTATCAAATTATACATGAAGGGGGATTAAATATGAAAAGTGTTTTGTTGTTTGATTCGTACTAGTTTTGTTATTAAATATACTTCGTATACTAGCTTGAAGAAAATTTTTCTCAAAAGAACTTGGAAGTGTTAACTTATGTTTGTCTAAGTCGTAAGAGTAGAAATAATGTCTAAAACACGTATTTCATCTGCTGAAATAACTTTCTGAAGTCCTACGTCCCTACATTAAGTCACCAAATGATTTTATACTAAAAACGTGTTTTTGGGTCTCTAGTGGCGGTCCCATAAATGCTAGGGCGGCCCCCAAATATATATAATCAATCCAATAACATTACTCATTACTCACAATAGTTATCACAATGTTGATAAAAATGGCAACTTAGGATCACATACACATACTCTTACATTACTAAATCTAAATTACACAGCCTTTGTGTATGCTGAGGGACTTAAAAGGCTGTATCTAGTTGCCTTTTTTCATTTTATTTATATATTTTTTATCTTTCTCGGCTTTGGCAAATAACCAAACTCATTGAACACACAGACCAAACCCATGACATAAGACTCAATCATTATCACATATATCCAACACGGACAAACCCCAAGGAACTGAAACTTTAACAAAATCTCACCATAGAGTTATAATTAGGTCTTAAAACCACATCACATTTAGTTATCCATATTTAAAAGTCATCATGATAACAATAGAGATACTTAGGTTGCGTTTAGTTGGAAAACATTTTCCATCATATTCGAAACACAAAAATAGAGGCGACAAAACGGGCGGGTTCGGCGAGCGCGGGCATCAGCAAAACGAGCCAAAACGGCACGGGCGTAAAACGGCACTCAAATGAGATAAAAGTGCTACTTAGTGAATCTTATTTAAATTAATAGTGGTATCATTTTAACGTTTTTTAGTTTTTCCCCGTCCGTTTTTTCTAGTTTTCTCCGTTTTTTTTACGTTTTCGGTTTCGTTTTTTTACGTTTCGTCCGTATTTCTAACGTTTTCGTCTGCTTTTTTATGTTTTCGTGCCTTTTTAATACGATTTCGTCTGTTTTTTTACGCTTCATCCTTTTTTTCTACCAATTATGTTCGTACCTTTTTTAGCCATTTCCTCCATTTTTTGACACGTTTCACAATCACATAGATTTTTATTTAATTGACGATTCGTCGATTTTTTATTTTTTCGATTTCGTTTGTTTTTCTTACGATTTCGTCATCCGTTTTTTTTAAACGATATCTACGTTTGTTTTTTCTTACGGTCAGTTTCGAGTCCGTTTTTACGTTTTCGAATCCGGTGTTTTTCATATTTACAGCTGCCCATTTTTTTCGTTTTTCTTGTCCGGTTTTTTACGTTTTCATCAGTTTTTTTACGTTTTCCGTCTATAATTTTTAAACGTTTTCGACTGTAAAAAACGAACGAAAATCGTAAAAACAAAGAACAAACGAAATCGTGAAAAAAACGACGAAAACTAAAAGTAATGAAATCGAAAAAACACGACGCGAAAATCCGTAAAAAAATGGATTGAAATCGTTAAGAAAAAGAAAAACAATAAAAAATATAACATTATTAATCACTGAAGACCACAACGAAAACAAATAAAAACAGAAAAAAATAAAAAATAAGGAAAACAAAAAATAGATTAATACCCGGAAAAAAACTGAATTATCTTAAATTCCAATTCTTAATAGAAAAATTACCATACTAAGTACTATTAGTATATACTCAAAAAAAAACAAAAAAAAAGAAAAAAAAAAAAAAGAAAAACATAAATAAATAACACGATAAATAAAATTAAAAAAAACACATAGAGAAAAAAAAACAAAAATAAAAAAAAATGAACAGCAATGAAAAAACGAAACAAAAAACAAAAACAGTAATAAAATGAGAAAAAATAAAAAGAAAAAAAAAACACAATATAATGATGGCTGGAAATGACTAATACTAACTACTATCACTAAAAAAAATAAAAAAGAATATAAAAAGAAAAAAAAAAAAAAAAAACAAAAAAAAATAAAAAAAAATAATAAAAAAAAAGAAAACAAATAAAAAATCAAAAAAAAGAATTAAAAAGAAAAGAAACTAAAAATCAAGTACAAAAAACACAAAAACAAATAGAAAAAACAAAAAAAAAAAAAAACGCCAGTCTAACGAAAGAAAAAAAACAAAGAGAAAAATAAAACCCGTAACAACCATATGGCAAACAAATGTTCAATGAAAAGCCAGTAAAAAAAAACTATGAAAAAAAAAAAAACCAAAAAAACAATAATAAAAAAGAACTTAATAAAAAATAGAAAAAAAGGAAACAACTCAAACAAACGAAAAAAATAAAAACAAAAAACAAAAAAAAAAAAAAATGAAAGAAAAAAAAAAAAAAAAAATAAAAAAGAAAATAAAAAAAAAACACAAAACATCTCACAACGTAAAAATAGCAAATAGAAAAAAGAAAGGAACTAAAAATAAAACAAAACATAAATTAAAAAAAAAAAAAAAGAAAGCTAAATAATAATTAATAGAAAAAAAAAAAAAAAAAAGCCACATGGTTAAAAAAAAAAAAAAAACTCAAATGGAGAAGAAAAAAAAAATACAATTAAAGAAAGAACATTAAAAAATAAAAAAAAATAATAAAAAACAAAAAAAAAAAAAAAATGACGAGAATGAAAAAAAAAAAATAGAAAAACAAATAGAAAACGTAGAGAAAAAAAATTACAAGAGAACATGAGGAAATAAACAAGATCAAAAATAAATGAAAAATATAAAAAAAAAATAAAAAGACATAAAAAAAGATAAGGACAAAAAATAAAATAAATAAAAATGAAAAAAAAAACACACATAGAAAACAAAAAATAAACACGCACTTAACTAACCAAAAAAAAAAAAAAAAAAAAATCAACCAAACGAGACACAACACTAAAACCACTATCTAATCCTAAAAAACAAACAAAAAAAAAAAATCTAAAAAAAAAAAACCAAACAAAACGAAAAAGACAACAACTCAAACACATCCCAAAATATACAAAACATAACAAAAACCCAAACCCCCCCTCCACCCCCCCCCAACCCCCCCCCCTCCCCCCCCCCCCGCCAATCCCCCCCCCCCCCTCACACTCACCCCCTATATACCAAAAATGACCCTACTCTCCATAATACCTATTCCTTATATTTGATCAGACCCTCTTGCCGCCGCCACCCCCCGCCCCCCCCCCCCCCTCCCCCCACCCCCATCCAACATTTCCACCCAACACCTTTCCCCCGCCACCCCCTCCCACCATAATGATCCCTCTTCACTATCCCCCCCACCCCCCCACCCCCCACTATCCCAGTCCCCCTCACCCCTCCACACCCCCCCCAGTTACCCAAAACCCAATCATCAATGTTGCAATCAACCCCCGCCTCCCCTCCCGACCCCCCGCAACCTCCCACCCCCCACCCATCCATCCTCCTCACCTATCCCCTATCTTCCCCCCACCCTATCCCAAACCTTTCACCCCATCCCCCCCCCCACCCCCCCTACCCCCCTCAATAACGCCCCCACCCCCCCCACCCCCACCACCCCCCCAGAACCCCACCCCCCCCCCCAGCCCCCCACTCCCGACCTGGCCCCTCCAACTTTCCCCCAAACTCATCTCACCTCAACCAACTAACTCCCACCACTACTCAACCCCCCCCCCACCCCACAACCACAGCCCCAAACTGCCATTTCACTACACCTACCGAACCTTATCGCCACCAAAAAGCCCGCCCACAATCCACAACATCAAGAAAATAGAAAATCTGGACGCGAACCAACAACAAAACACAATAAGAAAGACAACCTCCCACCTAACACCCCCTACCCCTCCCCACACATCTCACCCATGTGCCCCACAACCCAACCCACCACCCCTCGCATACCCCCCCCTCACCGCCCCCACCCCCACACCGACATCCCAACTCCCCCACCTCACCCCACGCCCCCCCCCTCGCACCCCTTCACCCCCCTAACGGTCTTCCCCCAACCTACAATCAACACCCCATCTCTCCCATTATCCCCCCACCCTACCCTCCCCACCCCAACCCCCCCCCTATCGTAATTCCCACCAGACCCCCATACCCCCCCCCTGACTCCCCCCCCCTCCCCCCCCACCACTCCCTTCCCCCCACTCCCCCTCACCGGCCCTCCCCCCCACTTCCCTCTTCTCAAACTACCCACCCTCTTCGCCCCACTCTACTCCTCAACCCCCCCAGACCCACTCCCAAACCACAATACCACCCATCGTCCCAATTCCCCCCCAAAGCCACAACCACTTCACCCACCCTCCTCTTTCCCCACCCAACCACCATGTTGCCCACTCAGCCCCTTCAAAAACCCAACCACCAACACACTCCCCCACCACACCCAACCCTCCGCCCCCTCCCCCGCCCCTCCACCCTCCCCCTACCCCCCCAACGCCACTCCATCCCCTATCTAAGTTCAAAACCTCCCCCCCCCCCCCTCTGCCTCCACTCCCCCCCCGACCCCCTAACCCCTCCCCCCTCCCCCTACACCCCACTCCCACCTCCCCTCTCCCCATCTCCCCGCCCTACTAACCCTCCCCTCCCCCCCCCCATCCCTCCCCAATTTGTCGCCCTCCCGCCCCACGCCCCCACCAAACCACACACCCTCCCAACCCCCCCCACCCCCACACCCCTCCCCCATCACCTCCCGCTCCCCTTCCACCCCCCCCCGCCCTACCCAATACTCCTTCCCTACCGCCCCACCCCACCCCCTCCCGCCGTCTCCCCGCTACCTCCCCGACTGCACCCAACCACAAACTCCCCTCCCCCCCCCCGCCCCCCCCCCCCCCCACCACCCCCCACCCCCTCCCCACAGCCCCGCACCCGACCATCCCCCACACACCCCCGACCCACCCCCCCCCCCCCCCGCTGCCACACTCCCCCTCTAACCACCACCCCCACCCACACACCCGCCACCTCACCCCGCGTACTAAACAGACCACAAGCACAACAAAACAACAACTTAACACCCCCACCCAAAAAACCCAACACACCACAAATACAACCACTCCCCCCACGCCACAAAACCACCCCCAACCCCCCCATCAACCTTCTCACAAACCATCCCCCCCCCCCCCCCCCACCCTCCAACCCAGCCCCTCCCCACACCCCCCCCCCCCCCCCCCCACCCCCCCCCCTCACTCTCATCTTACGAACACTACCATTAACCCCCTCCCCCCCACCCATCCCCCACATCCGCCCCCCCCCCCACCCCCCACCGGTCCCCCGACCCCCCGCCCTCTACACCCAAACCCCCGCCCCCCCCCCGCCCCCTCCCCACGCCCCCTCCCCGCCCCCCCCACCCCACCACTTCACCCCCCCACCCAACACCCCCACGCCCTCCCCTCCCCTCCTCTCCCCCCCCCCCCTCCGCCCCTCCCTCCCCCCCACCCCCCCCCACATTTCCCCCACCCCCCCCCACCCCTTCTACCCCCCCCCCTACCCAAACGCCCCCCCACTACCGCTCCCTCCCCCCTCAACCCCCCCCCCCCCCCCTTCATCCCCCACCCCCCACCCTCCACCCCTCCACACTTTAACTCCCCGCCCCCCTTCAAGCTCCCACCACCCCCCCCCCTCCCCCCCCCCCCCCCCCCCTCACACCCCCCCCCCCCACCCGCCCCCCCCCCTCCCCCCCCCCCCCCCCAATACCCCCCCCACCCCCTCCCATTCTCCCCTCGCCCACCCAACCCCCCCACCCACCACCCCCCCCCCCCCCCCCCCCCCCCCCCCCACCCCCACCCCCCCCCCCCCCCCCCCCCCCCCCCCCCCCCCCCCCCCCCCCCCCCACCCGACCCACCTCCCCCCCCCACCCCCCCCCCCCCCCCTCGCCCCCCCCCCCCCCCCCCCCCCCCCCCCGCCCCCCCACCCCCCCCCCCCCGACCCCCCCCCCCCCCTCCCCCCCCCCCCCCCTCCCCCCCCCCCCCCCCCCCACCCCCGCCCCCCCACCCCCCCCGCCACCCAACCCCCCATTCCCCCCCCCCCGCCTGCCCCAGCTCCTTCCACCATACCCCCACCCCCACCTGCCCATACACCACCCACACTACACCCCCCCCCCCCCCCCCCCCCCCTCCGCCCCCCAGCCCCCCACCCCCATCCCCCCTCCCCCCCCCCCCACTCGCACCCCCCCCCCACCCCCGCCCCCCACCCCCCCCCCACCCCCACCCCCCCCCACCCCCCCCCCCCCCCCCACCTCCCCCCCCCCCCCCCTCCTCTCCCCCCACCCCCCCCCTCTCCCCCACCCCGCCCCCCCCCCCCCCCCCCCACACCCCCCCCCCACCCCCCCCCCACTCCCCCCCCCTCACCCCCCCCCGCGCACACACTCCCCCCCCCCCCCCCCCCCCCCCCCCCCCCCCAACCCCCTCCTCCCCCCCCCCCCCCTCCCCCCCCCCCCCCCCCCCACCAACCACCCCCCCCCCCACTCACCCTTCCCCCCCCCCCCCCCCCCCCCCCACCCCCACCTACCCCCACCCCCCCCCAACACCACCCCCCCCCCCCCCCCCCCACCCAAAAGCCTACCCCGCCCCCCCCCCAACCCCCCCCCCATCCCACCCTCCCCCCCCTAACCACCACCCCTCACCCCCCCGCCACCTCCCCCCCCCCCCCCCAACCCCCCACCCCAAACCCCCCCCCCCCCCCCCGACCACCACCCCCCCGCCTCCCTTAACCTCCCCCCCACACCTCCTCACTTCCCCACCCCCACCCATTCTTACCCGCCCCAATCCCCCGTACCCCGCCCCCCCCCCCCCCACCCCCTCCCCCCCACCCCCGACCTCCCCCCCCCCCGCCCCAACACCCCCTCACACCCCACACCCCTGCCATCCCTAATACCCCCCCATCACAACCCCCCCCCCCTCCTCAATCTGCTCACCCCTAACACTACAAATGCCCTACCCCCCCCACACCCCAACGCACCCCCACCTACCCCCCACCCACAACAACCCCCCCCCACACCCCCCCCCCCCCCCCCACCCCCCCCCAATCTCCCTCTCCACCCCCCCCTCTTCACACAAAACAACACCCCCCCTGCCTCCCCCCCCCCCCCCCCCCCCCGCCTCCCCCCCCGCCACCACCCCCCCCCCCTCCCCATCCCGCACCCCCACCACCCACCCCCCTCCCTCCCCCCCCATCCCCCCCACCCCCCCCCTCCCCCCCCCCCCATCCCCCCCCCCACCACCCCCCCCCCCCCGCCCCCCCCCTTACCAATCCTGCCCCCCACCCCCGCACACACCCGCCCTCATCCCCCGCCCCTCCCCCCCCCCCCCCCCCCCTCCCCCACCACCACCCCCCCCCCCCCCCCCCCCCTCTCACCCCCCCCCCCGCTCTCCCCCCGCCCCCCCCCCCACCCCCCCCCCCCCCCCCACCACCCCCCCCCCCACCCCCACAATCCCGCCCTCCCCCCACCACCCCCCCCCCCCCCCATCCCCAAATCCTCACCAGCACCCCCCCCCCTCACCGCCCCCCCCCCCCATCCCCCATCCCCCCCACCCCCCACCCCTCCCTCCCCATCCCCCCCACACCCAACCCCCCCCCCCAACCGCACCCTCGCTCCACCCCCCTCCCCCCCCCCCGCCCCCCCCCCCCACCCCCAATCCCTCCCCCCCAACCCCCCCACCCACCCCCCCGCACCCCAACCCCCCCACCCCCCCCCTCCCCCCCACACCCCTACCCCCCCCCCCCCCCACCCCCCCCACCCTCCCCCCCCCCCCCCCCCCCCCCCCCACACCCTATACCCCCCCACCCACCCGCCCCCACACCGCCCCCCCTTCCTCCCTCACCCCATCCCCCCACTCCCCCCCCTCCGCCCCCCCCCCCCCCCCCCCCCCCCACCCCCCCACCCCCTCCCCCCTATCCCCCCCCCCCCCCCTCCACCCCCCCCACCTCCCACACCCCCCCCCCCCCCACCCCCCCACCCGCACCCCCCCCCTCCCCCTCCGCCCCCCCCCACCCCCCTCCCCCCACCCCCGCCCCCCCCCACCCCCCCCCCTCCCGCCCACCCCCTCCCCTCCCGCCACCCCCCCACACTCCCCCCCCCCCCCCCCTCCAACCCCCCCCGCCACGCCCCCCCCCCCCCTACCCGCCCCCCCCCCCCCACTCCCCCCACCCCCCCCTCCCCACCCCCCCACCCCCCCCTCCCCCCCTCTCCCCCTCCCCGTCACACCCCCCCACCCCACCCACCTCCATCAAAATATCACTCCCCCTCCACCTATCAAACCCCCCCCCCCCCCTCGCCACGCCCCCCCCTCGCCCCCCCCCCCCCCCCCCCCCCTCTACGCCCACCCCCCCGCCCCCCCCCCCAACCCCCCCCCCACCCCCACACTCACCAGCCCCCCACCCACTCACCCACCATCCCCTCCCCCCCCCCCACCCCCCCCCCCACCCCCCCCCCCCACCCCCCCCCCCCTCCC
>BQNB010002023.1:91523-99023 GCA_026074375.1 Tanacetum coccineum | reverse complement strand
CTTTATCACAATGTAGTATATATCAGAAGAACAAACACAAACACATAGCAGAAGGTGTAATATTTATATTTGTTGTCGAGATTGTTCTTCTCATCGATGAGCAAAGTTTCTGTTTGATTAACTAAAACAACAAAGTATTGGTCTTCTCATCTTTATCCTCTTTATTCTTACGCCGTAACACCACATTATTAACGCAAAAGAGATACTAATAAGCCATGGGGTGAAATTGATATTGACGTTTCATTTTACCAGATATTGGGTTAATTTTCTCAACATTCCAGTCCTGAAAGCAAGTTATGTCGTTAAGAGTCGGTACGTAAAATCTCAAAAAATGCCCTGGCTAGTATTTAGCAAACTCAATTACGCAACTTATAATCGGCTCAAACAGGCCATATCTGAATATTATCTGAGAGGGTGAGAGGGGTTGGATGACACCCAAAATCTAACTTTAACGGATACAACCTTCTAAATCATTTGTTTCAAAGATGTAGACTAATACTGTTTTTGTGATCATAACTAATGCATAACCGAACAAAATAAATGAACAATAAAAGGAATTCTATCTAAATTCATACTATCTGAACTTATCCAATGACATAACTCGTTTCGTCTTTGCTTATGCTGCTACCATTTCTTGTTATTGTTTCTGACTAACCTACAGTCTTACAACCTAAATAGCAGTTCACAATAAGTTTCCATTCAATATGATGGTGTTGACCATTGGGCTACTCGAACAAAGCGTTTAATATGACATCGTTTATGTGGCAATATATTAGCAATTAAAAATGGAAATTGGAAAAATGTTGAATTTTGGAACACATAAATTATCATATTCATCAACTAACTTAGAATTCAAGAGACGGGTAGCATGTCAAAAGCGAAGAAAGAAAAAAAAACTCACCCAAGGGGATGTTCCCCAAAATCTCTTTTTCCTTGTCTTCCCCGAGCTCAGCAGTTATATCTGATGCATTAATTCTGGGGACAATGACATTGACCTGTAAAGAGAGAAAGAAACCTAGTTAGCGTCGACTACTTAGACTTATCAACCTATAATATAGGGTTCTAGGAAGTATGAAAGCCATGTTGTCAATGCATTGCCACATAATATGATACACAATATTGTATATGAACTTTTCAAAATGCACATCAATGGTATGATAAAAGCAACACTTATAATTTAAAAGCTGCAACTATGAGAGCAAGCTAGGAAATTTATTAATCCCTTTCTTTTGTATACATCAGCAACATCATTGTATTTGGACTTGTAAGCATCAATTTGTTCATGTTCAAAATCTAGAAACAACATAGCCTATTCAAGAAAAGAACATTAAAAAACTATCTTGCCAAGTAACGTAAAACTCTTGCAGAAAAGGCGAGTTAATTGGTTCTTGTTTATTCTCAAGGCTCATTCTTAGCATTAAGTAAAGTAATTGCAGCCATTTACTTGATAAATCCAGACTACCATCATTCTACCAACATTAACCTTTTATCCAACCTTCTCTAAATTCATGAAAAAAAATATATCCTAAAATCAGTCCATACATTTTTCTTTTCACAATGTTATCCAAAAGTTGATAAAAATCGCAACTTAGGATCACATACACATACTCTTACATTACTAAATCTAAATTACACAGCCTTTGTGTATGGTGAGGGACTTAAAAGGCTGTATCGGAGTTGCTTTTCTTTCTCGGTTTTGGCATATAACCAAACTCATTGAATTAGACCAAACCCATGTCATAAGACACAATCTTTATCACATGACCACACGGAAAACCCCCAAAGAACTAAACTTTAACAAATCTCACCAATAGAGTAAATTAGGTCTTAATACCACATCAAATTTAGTTATCCATAGTTGAAAGTCATCATGATAACAATAGAGATACTTACTGGTTTCAATTAGAAAAAATCAAATCCTTCAACTTTAACCATTAACCTCTTCTTTCTCCTCCCCCACTTTCACCACCGTAGTTGTTGGAGGAGTTCGCCGGATCGAGAGAATGATTTAGGGATATGTTAATATTAATTGATTTGGGAATTTGGTGGAAGATAATGGAAGAAGTATCTGGAAAATGTTTGGTGTGATCTATCTCTGTATATATGAAGAAACGAAGGTGATTGTGGGATTGGGCAAAGGAAGTTAGCCCACTTGAGCATGGGTATAGCCCATTGGCAAAACCGCAGCCTATTTATCGCTCAATGTGTATAACAAGCAAAAGAACCCGCGCGTTGCGGCGGGGCTAATTTTTTCCCGAATAAATTTTTTTTACGTTTCGGGGGTTTTTTTTTGGCGATGCGTTATGGCGGGGCTAATTTTTAATATTTTCTGTTTTTGTATGATTCGGGGAAAAAAATTGCGTTTGGGACTAGAGATGCAAATAAAAACCGGTTTTTTTAAAAACCGGTTATTTAACCGAACCGGTTAGACCGGTTTTCGGGTTTAATAAGCGACCAGTTTTTTACCGGTTTTATCCGGTTTTTTTAAATAACCGGTTTTTTACGTTTTCGTCTATAATTTTACGTTTTCGTCTGTAAAAAACGGACGAAATCGTAGAAAAAGAAACGAAATCGTGAAAAAACGGACGAAAACGTAAAAAGTATGAAATCGTAAAAAAACAGACAAAATTGTAAAAAAATGGACGAAATCGTTAAAAACCGGACGAAATCGTAAAAAAACGGACGAAATCGTAAAAAACGGACGAAATGTAAAAAAACGGACAAAAACGTAAAAAAAAGGACGAAATCGTAAAAAAGCGGGCGAAAACGTAAAAAACGGACGAAATCGTAAAAAAACGGACGAAAACGTAAAAAAACTGACGAAATCGTAAAACGGACGAAATCGTAAAAAGGACGAAATCGAAAAAAAAAACGGAAGAAATCGAAAAAAAACGGACGAGAACGTAAAAAAACGGACGAAATCGTAAAAAAACAAACGAAAACGTAAAAAACGGACGAAATCGTAAAAAAAATAGACGAAGTCGTAAAAACATAAGAAAACATAAAAAAAGGACGAATTCGTAAAAAACGGACGAAATCGTAAAAAACGGATGAAGTCGTAAAAAAGGATGAATTCGTAAAAAAAGGACGAAAGCGTAAAAAACGGACAAAATCGTAAAAAGAACAGACGAAGTCGTAAAAAAAAGACGAAAACGTAAAAAAACCGTCGAAATCGTAAAAAATAGCCGAAATCGTAAAAAAGGACGAAAACGTAAAAAACGGACAAAATCGAAAAAAGGACGAAATCGTAAAAAAAGGACGAAATCGTAAAAAAACGGACGAAAACGTAAAAAAAAGGACGAACTCGTAAAAAAAGAGACGAAATCGTAAAAAAACCGGACGAAAACGTAAAAAAACGGACGAAAACGTAACGAACTGTCGAAGCCGTAAAAAACGTCTGTAAGCGTACATAAACATAAAAAAATTTATAAAAACGTATAAAACGTATGAAATAAGGGGAAAATAGGTATGGATGTCATAAAAGGAAAACCGGGAAAACAAAATAAAATTGTTTTCTAGTTTTATGTATAAAAGAAGAAAATAGGGATTTTGTGTTTTGTAGAGAATTTTGTTGGAAAACGACGAAATGAACGCGATCTCTGTTTTTCATGTTTTCCACAAAACATTTTGTGGAAAACAAGAGTGTTTTCCTCCAACTAAATGCAACCTAAGGTTGCGTTTAGTTGGAAAACATTTTCCATCATTTTGTGTTTCCTGTTTTGTAGGAAAAATGAGGGGTTTCCATCTCCACAAAACAATTAAAAATTTGGAAACCGCGTTTAGTTAAAGAAACATGTGTTTGTGTTTTCCATTTTACAAAACTAGAATACATGTCAAAGTGTTGTTGTTTCTATCTCAATTCTCTATTTACTTATGTAATATTATAAAGATATATTCGAAACACAAAAATAGAGGCGGCAAAACGGGTGGGCGCGGGCATCAAGCAAACGGGTACGGGCCAAAACGGGCACGGGCTAAAACGGACACTAATGGGATAAATGGGTTACTGGGTGAATATTATTTATTTAATGTTTTTTTAATGTTTTCGTCGGTATTTTTACGTTTTCGTCTATTTTTTCCGTTTTCGTCCATTTTTTTACGTTTTCGTTCGTTTTTTTACGTTTTCGTCCTTATTTTTACGTTTTCGTCCGCTTTTTTACGTTTTCGTCTATTTTTTTATGATTTCGTCTATTTTTTTACGATTTCGTCTGTCTTTTACGTTTTCGTCTGTTTTTTACGATTTCGTCCGTTTTTTTATGATTTCGTCTGTTTTTTTACGATTTCGTCCCTTTATTACGTTTTCGTCCGTTTTTTACGATTTATTCCGTTTTTTACGATTTTGTTCATTTTTTACGTTTTCGTCCGTTTTTTTTACGATTCCGTTCGTTTTATTACGATTTCGTCCGTTTTTTTTACGATTTCGTCATTTTTTACGTTTTCGTCCGTTTTTTTACGTTTTCGTCTGTTTTTTTACTATTTCGTCTGTTTTTTTACGATTTCATTTGTTTTTTATGTTTTCATCCTTTTTTTACGATTTCGTCCTTTTTTAACGATTTCGTCCTTTTTTAACATTTTCGTCAGTTTTTTTATGATTTCGTCCGGTTTTTACGTTTTAGTCTGTTTTTTACGTTTTTGTTTGTAATTTTACGTTTTCGTCTTTAAAAAATGGACGAAATCGTAAAAAAAACGAAATCGTAAAAAAGGACGAAAACGTAAAAAAGGACGAAATCGTAAAAAAAAGACGAAATCGTAAAAAACGGACGAAAACATAAAAAACGGACGAAATCGTAAAAACCGGACGAAATCGTAAAAACGGATGAAAACGTAAAAAACAAACGAAATCGTAAAAAACGGACGAAAACGTAAAAAACGGACAAAACGTAAAAAACGGACGAAATCGTAAAAAAACGGGCGAAATCGTAAAAAAAAAACGTGAACGAAATCCGTAAAATAAAACGACGAAAATCCGTAAAATATGGACGAAAACCCGTAAAAAAAGGAATTAAATCGCAAAAAAAAAAAAAAAAAAAAACGGACGAATTCCGTCGCAAAAAAAAAAACGTACGAAATCGCAAAAAAACGAACGGAATCGTAGAAAAACGGACGGAATCGTAAAAAAACAGATGAAATCGCAAAAAAGGGACGAAATCGCAAAAAGACAAACGAAATCGCAAAAAAAACGGACGAAATCGTAAAAAAACAGACGAAATCGTAAAAAAGGGATGAAAACGTAAAAAAAAAGTCTGTAAGCATACATAAACATCAAAAAACTTATAAAAATGTATAAAACGTAAGAAATAAGGAGAAAATAGATATGGGTGTCATAAAAGGAAAACGGGGAAAACAAAATAAAATTGTTTTCTAGTTTTGTGTATAAAAGGAGAAAATAGGGATTTTGTGTTTTGTAGAGAATTTTGTTGGAAAACGACAAAATGAACGCAATCTCTGTTTTTCTTGTTTTCCACAAAACATTTTGTGGAAAACAATGGTGTTTTCCTCCAACTAAACGCAGTCTTACTGGTTTCAATTAGAAAAAATCAAATCCTTCAACTTTAACCATTAACCTCTTCTTTTTCCTCCCCCACTTTCACCACCGTAGTTGTTGGACGAGTTCGGCGGATCGAGAGAATGATTTAGGGATATGTTAATATTAATTGATTTGGGAATTTGGTGGAAATAATGGAAGAAGTATCTGTAAAATGTTTGGTGTGATCTATGTCGGTATATATATATGAAGAAACGAAGGTGATTGTGGGATTGGGCAAAGGAAGTTAGACCACTTGAGCATGGGTATAGCCCATTGGCAAAACGGCAGCGTATTTGTCGCTCAATGTGTATATTTATATAATATATAATTGGGCTCCCTCATGAAAAGTGCTCGTTTTCCAATCGCCACCAACTTTTCCAAAACTGTGTTTTGCACCCTTGAAAACGAAGAAAATCATGTTTTGCCTCTCTTTTTTCCCAAACACTCATTTTAGCATTTATCCATTTAAAAAAAGTTGATAAGGCAATCGCATTACACCCTCTTAATTTCAAAGAGTTTCACACTTTCACTCAAGTTAAAAAATATTTCCCTAAGAAACATCTAATCGTGTTTGTTAAACCACTCTATCAAATATTTGATCCGGAAGTTCATCAAGTTATAGGCCCATTAACTCGCCTATTAAAAATAGAGAAAGAAGGCCCATAATTTTGTAGGGGCATAGGGGTGTTTATCGGTTCGGTTATCGGGTTATTCGGTTAGTTCGGTTAAAAAAAATTGGGGTCAACTCGAAAACCGAACCGAACTAGAATTCAGCCGAACCGAACCGAAAACCGAATTCGAATTCGGTTCGGTTCTCGGGTTGACCCGAATAACCCGAATTTCACAATTTTTAAAAAAAAATTAACAATTACATAGATTTTTAGTAAAAAAAATTTATTATTAACATAAAAAGTGTTTTTTTATATTATGATAACATTTTAATGATATTTATATATATAAATATAAAATATATATATATATATATATATATATATATATATATATATATATATATATATTATTATATTTATATAAATAATTATATATATATATATATAAAATTTATATATATATATATATATTTTTTATACTATGTATATATAATATATGTGTTTAATTTATATGAGTTCGGTTTTCGGTTCGGAGTGTCAAACCCATATCCCACCCGAGAACCGAATTAGTAATTCGGTTCGTTTCGGTTTTGACGAATTCGGTTCGGTTCGGTTTTCGGTCTTTTTCGGTTTTTCTGCTCACCCCTAGTGGACGTAACCAAAATACTACATACATTAGTAAACATTTGATCCGGCGTACATTTTATGAACATCGTAAAGAAGAATTTGAAAATGTTATACACCCAATGATAGTTGGTTCAAGTATGATATGTTTCAAAGTGTCACAGTCATGAATAAGACTTCAAATCGTTCATTCACAAATAAATCACTTACATGATTATGCGGTCTTCAAGTTCCCTCATCCATTTGACTCGGGCTTATCCTTGATTTGTTCAATGAGTTCTATTACCCTCACATCCTTGCCTTTTTTATGTAAAATTTCGGCGAACCAGATAGACATGATAGCGCTAAACTCGTCGACCTTCCTTGTCTGGATGCTCAATGCATCAAACTTCTTGTGCAGGGACGACACACTAAGCTCAGTGTGCAAACTTTCCAAAGTGTGTGTGGCACCATCAACTGCCTCTCCAATTGCCATATTGGCGGAAAGTTAATTGGAGAGGCAGTCGATGGTGTCACGCGCACTTTGGAAGGTCTGCACGCTGAGCTAGTGTGTCGTCCCTGCAGAAGAAGTTTGAAGCATTGAACGTCCAGACAAGGAAGGTTGGCGAGCTTACTGCAATCATGTTTGCCCGTTTCGCTGAAATTTTACGTAAAGAGGGCAAGGATGAGAGAGTAAAAGAACTTGTTGCACAGCTAATGAAGCCACACTCAAATGGATGAGAGAACAACTTATGCATG